>OZ022419.1:25709479-25979479 GCA_963989365.1 Rhimphoctona megacephalus | reverse complement strand
AAAGAATGGAAACTCTATTGGACACGATAATTTCCTGAAGAGTTGTCTCAAAATGACTAATTAAAATGCACACTCATAGTATAAATGAAAATCATCAAAGTCCACCAATGACTTATAATCTGGTCTGCGAATTTCGTGATTGTATGTGCACATAGATATCTGCAGATCCATATGTCCATATAGAATACGTGACGTTGGTCGATGGGCCGTCATAAAAGCTCAGGAAATGGAAATAGCTCGCTGCGCGGTTGCTTCTCGAGAAGACACCCCCGCAGAAGATGGAAAACGTTGTAGACCTTCGGAATGAGGGAAAGAAAGAGAGAAAGATAAATAAAGTTAAAGAGAGAGAGAGAGAGAGAGAGAGAGAGAGAGAGAGAGAGAAACGCCTCGGACCAGCGGGTTCGCGTGACGGCTATCCGAGATGGCGTGTGAGGAACGGTTGGAGGTCTATGCTCACGGGTCTTTCGCCGTTGCACGCGGAGACTCGACGGAACGGTTCCTTTCTCGCGGTGGCAACTCCAACTACTGTACAAACGGGTACTAATACTACAATATATCCAAGCTCACGATACATATATTCATGTATAGTCATAGTAAAATACCACAAAACTTTTTTTAAAAGAAAATGGCACAAGCCTTTGGATTTCGACCTAAAATAAACCTATAAAAAAGAATATCAATGTAGCACAATTCGAAAAAGTCATTTTTTATTTTTCCCCATCCGGCTCGACCATAAAAGATCGATTTTCAAGATAAAAATGAAATTTAATTCCATGAGAAATGAAAAATTATATTTTCGTGAAAGGCGAACTACTGGGTAGATAAATTTTTAATGAATTTATAAAATATATGGGTTAATTGCTATTGTACAAAGTTTTTTATCTGACCATCACACGAAACTATAAGTTTTGACCTCAAATGAAACTTAACAAACGATATGGCCAAATTGTCAAAAGTCTCTGTAATTTTTTTTTTCTTTCGATTAGACCTTCGATTTTTCGGATAGAACGTATTTTTAAAAAAGGGTAAATGCAAAATGATAATTTCATGGAAGCTCAACTGATAAGTTTTTAATTAACATGCAATATGTATAAGTTAATTAATATGATATATTTATAGATATATATATATGTTGAATATACATGTGATGATGATAGTAGTGGTAATATTAGTACGTGTATAAAGTATCCATATAAAATGATTGTAGGCGGGAATGTGTTGGAGAACGGGGTTACGAAGGAATTAAGGGGGTGGTCTTGGCAAAAGCAAAGTCTCGCTACCTCTCTGCAAACATGGCAGCCGTCACGCGAGAGTCCGGACGGCCACACGATATCGCACAGCAGCAGTAGCAACACCAGCACAGGCTTTGTGGATCGCGGCGCCACCACGAGAGAGAAAGGAAAAAAAAAGCAAGGAAAATAAAGTAAGAGAGAGAGGTATTTTAAGCTACCCGCGACGCCACATTATTCGCCTTAACTGCGCTCTGGCTATCCGAGTAAAGTCCTTCTCGACATATGACATGAGAGTCAAGTGTATGCTATGTATAACTAAGAAGCTGAGGGTAGGAGAGGAGAGCCACAGGAGGGCAAAAAAACTTTACCTCAAAGGCAAAGGTAAAAGCGCATGTAGAACACGAGCGAAGAAAAGTCACTGACCAGAAAGACAGAAAGAAAGAGAGAGAGAGAGAGAGAGAGAGAGAGAGAGAGAGAGAGAGAGAGAGAGAGAGAGAGAGAGAGGGAGAGAGAGAGAGAGAAGGTGGGTGAAAAAGGAGAGCCAATTTGAAAGACGTAAAATAAAAAGAAGATTAGTCTGAGAAATAAATGAATTGAATAGAAATAATGTTAATTAATAATCGATCAAATACATGGATGATTGTACGGTCGAATTTTCGAACAATGTTTTTTTTTTATTATGAACATCCGAGACTGTCGAAATTGAAAGTATTTTTCGACAGATATATTTATGGACGTAAAAAAAATGTTGCCCCTTAATTAATAAGCGATGAAATATAACGATAATTATACTTTCAGAATTTCAATTGATAACACAATTCCCATATGACCCCGAGGCACTTTTACGTTCCAATACCATGGACAGTTACGATTGTCGAAATCGAAAGTATTGACGGATCGAATGACGAAATAATTATAATCATTAGAAAGCGATAGCGATCGGAACTTGATTTGCGCAAGAATCCGATTGGATATATTACTACAAGATAATGACTCGGAGAAATACCCATGCAACTATCACTTCAAAGAATGCTTGCTCACACTAGAATTTCACTCATTGATCTCTGAAAATAGTTGAAATTTGACACGATTCGGTGTTACCGTTGCGAATAAACATGAAGATGCATAAAAATGAAAAAAGTAACAATAAAATGATATTCGTAATTGAATATTTCTTGTACAATTGTTTATAATGAATTTATTCAACACTATTTGTTCAATCTTCGTAATAAAATGATTTTAAAATAATTTGTAGCGAATTTTTCTTTTTTTTAAATATCATTCCTTAGAATACAAGAGTAGAGGTCATAAGGCTTGATAGTTCACAGGTATTCTCCGATAAATTTGAGCGTTCATAGCCATAGGGAATGTCTTTATGTGTAAGAGGTGAAATATAGTATAGGGATAATGCACGTGAGGGCTTACTGCCTTAGCTAGTCGAGTTCCAGCCAAGCTGTAACAAAGATCATAATCGGATCGGTCGATGTGATGTCCCTCGTGCGCGTTAAGTCTTGTCAGGTTTGCAGGCATCGCTCACCTACGCTCGTTCTCTTTCTCTCACTCTCATTTTCTCCCCCTTTCTCTCATTTTCTTGCTGTACTCTCTTATTTTTTAATCTACCTTTACCCTCGGCATCAAAGTCCTCACGAGCTATAGAAACGTATGGTATGCCACCATGTATTGTCCATTACAATAGTGTCGATCCTCTGGCACGCCCATACCTTTACTCGTTTTCATTGTCTCGAAGTGCCAGCTCTTAATACGTTTCCTCTATTTCATTCCACGTATGACGATGTTCTAAGAAAACGTTAACCAAGTTCAAATGTCAAACACTTGACGCAAAGATTCAACGGGTGCAGGTTAATATGTAGAATAATCAAATTGCAGAACGGTTAATATTTCGAAATTTTAGTATTCATAGCATTCGATTAATGAAAAATAAGAAATTCGAAGTTTATATTTTCGATAGTATATTAAGTTGAATGCGTATTTGATATAATATTTTTTCTTTATTTATTCCAAAATACATATTCAGACTGTCTATACTTCAAATGCATATATAATAAAGATTGTCCTAATGTAAGAAGTTTATATTTTCTAAATTCGAAATGGAGAGTAATTCTTTTATTGAGAGACCAAAATATATAGTATGAATAATTCGAAAGTGAATTTTTCGAATGACTAAAAATTAGAAGTACAGAATAGCGAACGTTGTGAAGCACGAAGAATGAGACAAGCAATACTTTACAGCCCAGAGGCTCTCGCTATTTCGACCGTTCGACTTTCTGGTGTTTCGTTATTTTGACCACATTAATATTTTGTCTCTCGTTAAAATATATTTGAAATTGTGAATATTCATAATATTGCCGATTTTAGTATATAGATATTTTTACGACTCGAATACGTAATAGTCGAACTTTTGAAAAATCGCTATGCCAGCCTTCGTCATTTGGGCTACTGTTATATTTTGTTTTTGACGTAAATATACTTCGAACTCTTTAATTTCTCATTTTTTTATTTCCAGCATAAAGGCTATAGTAGAATTAATCTGTCTACATATTACTATTCTTCAATTTAAAAATTCGCAGTTTCAGCCATTCGAAGTTTTAATCATTCGAAAATCTTACTCCCACCCGATTCATCTTCGTAGCATCTGTCGAAATTAATTTTTCATTATCCATATTGAAATGAGTGCAACGCAGGCTTTATCTTTTTCCCTAACCCTCAATTCAATTTAGAACAAAAAAACGTCTCTTCGATAGAGTCAAAGGCTTCAAAACACATATTAACTCGTTACCCCTCCCCATATAATCCACAAATAAATCAATATTCCCATATCGTCATTAGCCACAAACGAGATTTGAAATTTAAACGTTTACTCAAAGTAGCCGGAAACACTAGAGTAACAAATATATATATATATATATATATATATATATATATATATATATATATATATATATACATAATTCACGAGAGAGAAGTGTGAAAATCATAGAGTCACGAAAATGGAACGAGCCTCGTGGAGCTCAAGTGCTCGTTTAATGGTCGGTTTACCTTTTGTATAAATTTCACTCATGTCAACTGGTCGTCTATCGTGTTCGCGTAACTACACTATAGCGTTTTACCAAGTGCAACTATTGCACGTATTTATACTCACACACACACACACACACACACACACACGCACGCACGCACACACACACACACACACACACACACACACACACACACACACACACACACACACACGCACGCACGCACATATGTTTATATAAGAATGTATATATCTTGTACTAAGGAGAAATATATATGCCGAATCAATAAAGCAACGACTCATATACGAATAGTATCGTAGGTCAACGCCCATACCTTGAAGATAAGAAAAGAAAAATTTTTGATGCTACTGGTCAGATGTTATATAAAAATCGGAAGACGAATAGCGACCTGGTGATCTGAGATCCTCGGAAATATAGGTGTTGGAAAAAGCAACTTATTTTACTGTGTTACTTTTTTTCTTGGACTGCTGCACGACGAGAATAGGATACTGTTGGGCAAATGCTATCGATTTTCGTGACCTCAGAGGAAACATCATTTTATTCATATCTCTGTACTTTTATTATTTCGTTCATACACGTACGTGGACTTTTTTACACGATATTACATTCTTTACTGAACATCAGAAAATTTTATAACTTTTTCACACGTCATTTCGGTATTGGGATGTAATAATATGGGTCGACTTTTCAAAAGGTATTCTCAGTTGCTACAGATTATATTGTTTTTTCTTTTCGGTGAGGGGTATTTTAGTTTATTTTACTAAATGATTTTGTGTTTTTATAGAAAATCATTAATTCTATTTCTGTTCTGACTTGTTTGAATATACGTTTAAATAATGATATAAAATATAGTTTTGTTTAAATTATTCACGAATTTATTGACGAGTGAATGAGTAAATTAATTCTGTAACACATAAGCTCGTGAAATCAAGCTTTTCACCGATCACACAATAAAATAGAATTGCGGGATATTGGGGCGGGAAAAGAGAACAGAATGTGTGAGTTAATAATGAGCAAATACAATGAGTCTACATCATAGCCGATCAATCGACAGGTCTCTGCCCCGAGTGTTGCAATATTCATGAAATTTTCAATTATTTATCAATATCTGTAGGATTCGGAGGATATTAATTCCGTACGTGACGAAACGATGTAAACAATAAATAATAATTAACGGTTACGTAAACATATCGATTACGAAACTTTCAAACGTTTAAAGATTTTTCTAATGTACTGATTCGTAACATGAGAAAGGTTCAAATCCATCATAATAAGAGAACGAAATATTTTTTTCAATCATTATTAATTTTTCTTTCAAATAACAACTGAATATTTTTATTATGAATGATGGCAATCAATCGATTTTTCTTCCATATGGAAATAGCCGTTCACTGCTACAGTATATTTTTCGATTACGAGTTATTTCCAATTCGAACATATTTCCACTCGATGTTTCATATAAGTGCAAAGAAAATTCCACTCGTACTTTATTACAAATTCTAATGAATATCCACTCATTATCATCCAGAGAAGAGCTCGGGTGAGAAGTGAAAAAAAAAACGAATAAAAAATAATCCGTCATTTGAGCGACAAAAAAGTGAATTAAATTTGATTCGTCAAATTTAAAAAGAAATAAGAATTCTTTCAACACTGCACTAGATTCGTGGAATATAGAACTTAAACATTATTAAATTACCCTTGAATAAATAATTGTTGAAATACTTATCCAAATGCTACTACATATTTTCACCCTTATGGCATATTCCAGTAACAACTTCTACGTGATTATTAAATTTAATTGCATTTTAGGACGAGTTCAATCATAAGTAATTTAGTCGGAAATACGACGACAAATAACCACACGAATCATCTCATTAAATACTCATCGTTAACTTAAATATTTTATCTTCTTGCGGCCCGGAATTCCGATCCGCAGAAACGAGGATTTTATGAGTATATCTGATTAACCGATGTAATTATACCAAATATGAAATATTTAATATGTTATGTAATATGTAAATGTAATAACAATTATGTTAACATGCTCATCACAGAAATTCGCGCAAACTTAATAAATTGAACGTACGAGAATCAGGGTTAAAATAGATTTCTACCAAATATTAATTTTGAGAAAGAGCATCATATTATATATTGTATTAAATGAATCATGAATCAATTGCCAGCTTTAATTAAATAGAGAAGTCTGAGTTCAACATGCAGTTTCCAATAAATTTAGGTCATAGTAAGAAATCACAGTATACTTTCATCTTCGCGAATATGTACATTCTCGCGAAGATGAAATTATTGAGGAATTAAAAAATGATAATTGAAGCGATTGATATTTTTAATTCGTAACATACCATAATGCAGCATGTGCGTTAAACTTTATAGCGAGATAGTCAGCGATCAAAAATTATGCTCGAGAGTCTGCGACTGCCGAAACTCGTTACCGAATATTTTTTTAAGAGACACCTGGATAAGTGTTAACAGGTACGAAATTTGCGAGAACAATTTTTTACTGATTAGTTCAAATTTTGGAACCAATAAAACAGAAGAGAAAGCGGAAAATCCGAGTTGAAATGGAAAATTGATGAGGAACAATTTGCACACGAGAATCGTTGGGGGAGATAGTGCCATCGATGAATTTTCATAGCCGCACCGTGCGACGAGTTTTACTGGTCGGCCATTTTTCTTGATGCGTATAACGTAAATACGTTTTTCGAAGCGTTATATCAATTAACACTCTATGACTCAACGAACAAAAAGTCGTTAATAGACTTCAATCGCAATTGTTCTTGACGCCACAATAAAAATTGACAACCGGCGATAGGAAAAAATGCGACGTTGTTTATCCAACGGATACAAAAGCAACGATCTCACTCCGACATGAATTTTTGTATGCATCGTTTAGAATCGAACGTGAAGTGAATTCAACAATCTACCTGTTTTACCAATTGCTCTTCCAACTGTTGGCTGCGCTGCTTTCATACGCTTTGTGCATGAAATAAAACGTCTCGTACATCATGTTTTACATATTTCACGATCCTCTTGTTGTACGTTGCCCGTTGCTCTTGTCGAAAATCGCGTTTCGCTCGCGATACCGTTTCATTACTATTATTTTTATCTTTTTTTTTTTTTTTTTTTTTTTTTTGAAAACGTGATTGTTGACAGAAGTGAATATTTTTATTTTTGTATACATTTTAAAAAAGGTAACAATCCGATGACCATAAACGTTCCAATAAACACTACATTTTGCTTGAAGATTTTTTATTCCCTATGAAATCACATGCGCTTTAATCAAATTCCCAACTTCTGTTTTCATTGTCTCAAGGCAATACTAGAAAAATTGTAAACAGACCGTAATTTCGGTCGATTTCAAATTCACCTAAATTCTACGTGGTAGCTCGTCGAAGGGTGTTTTGTAATCGTTATAAAATCTCATGGTCAGTTTATTACGCGATATTTTATTCTACCTTTCAACAATGAAAAACACGGTCAGAGTACGTTAACCCAAATGCCAAAGCGGATATATTCAAAAAGAATAACGAGTTGAAAGATGTAGTCGTGGTGACGAAATAATGTCGGGCCGTGAAAAATAAAAACATAAGAAATAAAGAAAGGCAGCGAGATGAGTAAGGTTTTTTCAAATGCAATACGTATATTTATATATAACATAAATATATAAAAATGGCAATAAAAATGCCGTAAAGTCCTCGATTTCCGGGTGAGTCAACACGATCTGAATGAACGTATTATGTATTGTGTATGTATTGTGTATGTAAATGAATGTATTGTGACGTGGTAATTTTGTTCACGTCACATAAAGTTAAAAATAGCAAAAATCCCCTCCCGGGGAAAAAAAACCTGGACAAGTACATTGGTGGTCCCTCGTTTCCCTATGATATCACAAAAAATTCAAAACCCCACTTAATTTTTTTTTTTTTAATGTTTACTAATTTTATTCATATCCCGGAGGGAAACCAACCATATAGATCACGAAATATCCGGCCAAAAAACCAGACTTCACAATAAATATTACTTTGAATTTATTTCCACAGAACAAAACAGGAATCAAAACATTAATAAAAAATCAGCGTTATCAAGATGAGAAAAATACCACTTATAATTGGTGTGTAAAAAGTATCAATAGTCTAGAAAAAAATGAAAAAAGGTCACCATCTAAGTTACGAGCAGCAGTAAAATTTATGATATCAGTACTAGGACCAGTATTTCTTTGGTAACTGAGAAGATATCAACATGGACGTACCGGCAACGGCATGCAGTTGGTACATTGCTTCTGGGATCTCCTAAGTCGAGTAGCTACTTTTGTTTTGGCTATGGCTCGACCAATGTTGCCAAATAGTATTTACTTATATGACCTAATGAAACAACATTGCCTGCGCCGTGGCTAAAACAATGAAACCATTCAGAAACCAGTCGAAAACTCGGCACACAAACGCAGGAACAGGAAGTTTAGATCCCGTGATTTTGCAATGTTAAAAAAAGACTTTAATTTATGTCCGTACATGATAGCACAGTTTTGTTTGATTGGAAATAATTTGATGAACGTTCACCACCGTACGTTGAGCGTATACGCACTGAGTACTTGTCCGGCCCATAACTTTTTATTTGATTTTTACTTGAATGAGTAATTTTAATAAAAAGTTATGGGCCGGACAAGTGATACTTCTTACACACCAATTATAAGTGGTATTTTTCTCATCTTGATAACGCTGATTTTTTAATGTTTTGATTCCTGTTTTGTTCTGTGGAAATAAATTCAAAGTAATATTTATTGTGAAGTCTGGTTTTTTGGCCGGATATTTCGTGATCTATATGGTTGGTTTCCCTCCGGGATATGAATAAAATTAGTAAACATTAAAAAAAAAAAAAAATTAAGTGTGGTTTTGGATTTTTTGTGATATCATAGGGAAACGAGGGACCACCAATGTACTTGTCCAGGTTTTTTTCCCCGGGAGAGGATTTTTGCTATTTGATATCACTTCTTTTTTCTATAATATTTTCATATATTTCGCTTTATATAGACTCCAATAGAGTCTGTATAAAACAAAAAACTAACAACGTGTTTGTATAATTACATCATCGATTTATTTCAATGACAGGAATCAGTACTGTTCACTCTACTAATTCGACATAAGAGAATAAGACAGATTTTCTACCATAAATTCATTGTTATTGAGGTTGTTTAAATAAGGAGTGTTTCGTTCCTGTGATAAGAAAAAAAGTTATAATGTTTTCAAAAGAGTTAACTACAGATTCGAGGTATTTTCGAGATGTTAGTAATTCGTTGATAGGTTATTATTAGATTATAGCTTGTCAGGAAGGTGTTATAGAAGAGACCTCAAGTACCAGTTTTTTCCCAAGGCAAAAATTCAGAAAATTAAATACTTTATCATTAGCTTTCAAGTTGTGTATTAGAATAAATCATTCAGGGGTGAAAAGGCAGCGAGGATATTAGCAATTTGGGTCTAAGCTATAAATAGATAATTATATTTAACTTTATTATCAAAAGGAGCCTCAGAATTATTATTCTTTCAAAGATGAAATGACGGAAGAATATGATGCATCATCCTTGGCTTACAAATTGTTTTATAAAACATAGAAAAAAATTAGGTTAAAAAAAATTCGGCCGAAGTACTTGACGAATGTATTTTCACTTAATTCACATAATGTATCGGTCATGGTGACAATCTCACCAAATACTTCGGCCGAAATTCTTTTTCATCTAATTTTTTTTCGTTTGCAATCTTTTTTTGCTTCGGACACTTATTTTGATACAGAGTTTTTATTTTCATTCTGGTTGGTAAAACAACTACATTTTCGGACTTGATTCCTTTCTTTATCAACATTCAACAGTATTTGAAGATTTTATGTCACACGAGAAAGCCTCCCGTACTTGGCCACATATATTTTAGTATAGCTCAATTTATTTTATAACTTTTTGCGAAACCTCTAACCTTAGCTTTTCGCGAGGATTAACTCATTTTGTTTTGTGTGACAGTTATTCTCATATTCTAATTGAATTTCAAAAAGTTCAAATAATATGTTATGGGTACTTCGAAACAACATATTGAACGAAGTAGACAAATTCAAACCAGGATCCTGCCCAAGAAAATGGAGTGAGTTATTCGGAGAATGGAATGAGGGTAGTTGTATCAGTTGCATTAGCTTCGGGCAAATTTCGATGCCATCAGAACCAGAACAACCATAGAAGGAAAATTTTTAAATAAAAATGTTTCAATTTATGATGCCAAATCAGAGCCCAACATGGAAAATACTTAGCACACATGTCGCTTCACGAAATTTTCAAAGTTTGTAGGCATCCGCTGCATGCCAATGATACATATTTTGATATTATCAGAAAAAGAGCACCCAAAGATTTTCTGAAACAAATTTTTTTAATTTATTTTGCCAAAATTAATGCGGAAGAATGAAAAAACATGACACCCATTTTTAGTCCAACAAAATTGAAAAATTTTGGATATATCCGTTGCGTTCTGAAGCCAGAAATGGTTATCCCATCTAAAAATTAGCATCCGATGACTTTTTGTAACAATTTTTTAAATTCACAATACCACAAACAAAGATGAGAAGTGGAAATACTTAGCACACATGTCGCTTCACAAAATTTTTAAAGTTTGCAGGTATCCGCTGCACTCCAATTATCTATGTTTTGATACTATCAGGAAAAGAACACCTGAAGACTTTTTGAAACAACTTTTAAAATTTATTATATCAGAACTAAAGAGGGGAAGCAAAAAAACACAGCCCTCTACAAGCCCAACAGAATTCAAAAATTTTCTATGTATCCAATGGGTTTCAAAGACAGCAATTTCGATCCTATTCAGAAATGAGCAGCTAAAGACTTTTGTAACAAATTTTACAATCCATATGCCACAGTCAAAGCCGAAAAGTGGAAATACTTGGCACACATGCCGCTTCACAGAAATTTCAAAATTTGCAGGTATCCATTGCATTCCAATGATACAAATTTTGATTCTATCAGAAAAAGAGCACCTGAAGACTTCCTGAAACAACCTTTTGAAATTTATTATGACCCATCTAAAGAAGAAAAGTGAAAAAACATAGCGCACATTGGGTCTAACAAAATTCAAAAATTTTGGATGTCTCCATGACGATTTGCAGACAAAAAGTTTGATCGCATCAATAAATGAGCAGCCCAAGACTTTTTGTAATGAATTTTTCAATTAATAATGCCACAATCACAGACAAAAAGTGGAAATACTCAGCATATATGTCACTTCATAAAGTTGTCAAACTTTTTAGGTGCCCGCTGCATCTCAACGATTCAAATTTTGATACCATCAGAAAAAGATTATCCGAAGACTTTTTGATACAACTTTTTGAATTTATTATGCCACAACCGAAGCGGAAAAGAACTTAGCATACACTGCGCCGTAAACTGTCTTAATATAAAGTTCGGATGTACCCATTGCGTTACAATGACAGACATTTTATCCCATTCATATAATAAATGTGCAAGAAATTACTGTTTGTAACAAATTTTTCAATTCATGTTGACACAGTCAAAGCAAAGAAGTAGAAATACACAGCACACATATTGTCCAATAAAATGATGAAACTTGGTATGGATCCTTGATCTTGGTATGCGTAGCAATGCGATAAAAAAAAGGGACCGAAAGACACAACCAAACAGAATAAAGAAAAATATGAGAACTTATTAAAATAATGATGACGCAACAAATCTAATTAGCACACATTCATTTGATTAAAGTTTATGATATTGAAGTTTGCATCGTTGGAACGCAACGAAAAATATTTTTTCCATTCATTATTTATACAATTTTTCAAATGGTTCTATTTTTTTTCGCAGATGTAGTTTTTAAATTTCGAATAAATATTAACGAATTATCGTAGAACTCCGAATAAACTTTGCGCTCTATAAAAAGGAGGGATTTCGTTGTATTCCAACGATGGAAACTTCAACATCATTAAAGTTTTCGGTTGTTTATTTGAATTCATCAACATATATACAATATTTGCGTGTTCTTGCCTTATTAAGAAATAAAATTTCCGAATAAAAAGAAAATTAGAAGTTATAGGTTAACGAACTAATTTTTCTCGCAGTTGTGTAATCAAAACATTTATAAATATTTTTCACATACGTATAATTTTATCGTACAAATTCAATGCGTAACACTTCTTTTTCCACTGAACATCGAAATAACTTTTATATACACAAATTCGCAATTGCCGTTTATCAACACAGACATTTAAAGTTTTTGACTCTTATATATATCACCGAACCTCAAAAAATAGTTTTTCCGAAATTTACATTTATGGTCCACACGTCCTGCACTAAACACTTCCGAAACTAATAGGTTAAAACATTACCGATATTTCTATTGCAACAAAATTGTCACAAATAGCGGAAAGTCAAAGTGTTTTATACAAGGAGACATTGCCCAACACTATACCTTACATATTAACAAACAAACACTCGCGAACCGATTGCCATTTCAACATAAATATTTTAAATCAAATTCACACATCTCGCACTGTTTCCCGGAAATATTATTATTTAGACAGACGATGAACGAATTTAGACAAACAATGAACGAACGAAATTATTTCGACAGTCGACGTGAACGATGTGACAGAAGACCGACGATCGTAAACAGACGTGGAACGATGTGACAAGGGGTACGTTCGGCTTGCACGGTTTCAGCGCTGTAAGCGCTCCAAGGGTGCGTTCGACTTGCACGCTGTACCGTGCTTCGGTATTACTATAACGTGCGTTTTCAGAGCGTTGCAAATCAAACGCACTTTGAGTGCTTACAGCGCTGAAAGCGTGCAAGCCGAATGTACCCAAGAAGACCGACGATGTGCAGACAGACGACAAGACCAATCAGAAGTTTTCTCATCGGCGATTGGTTGAAGCCGATATTTTCTCGCCGGGGATTGGCTATGAAGGGCATCAAAATGCCCTTGTATGCATCGGTCAGAACGCGCATACAGATACATCAAGTCCATAAATGTGTTAGTAAGTTTTGCATAATCTTGAGCCCATGCAAAGTTTTTTCTCAGCAATTACGCCACGAATCATGCTGATTTTGGGCTCATTCGAACGATAATTTCTTAATTAGTCTCCAGTTCAATTTTCAAAGCCTCAAATGACTCATGAGCTTCGTAAATAAACGAAATGTTATTCCGATTTTACCCCCACCACCGCGAAACGTTTTATTCAGAGAAAGTATAGTCTCGACGAGCCTCGGGCCAGCAGACGACAGGGCTGTCGTGTACTTGTCCCAAGACTCTACCGAGTCTCTTGATATCGGGACGGCACGAGAGAACACGTCTGTTCTCTTTAAAGAATTTCTCTCGAGCAAAATCCATAAGGGTCAAATGCGAGCGTATTTCCATTTTTGTAATTTTTATATTGTATTATTTTTAATGTACGAGCGAACGACGGGTTCATGCAGCGAAAACATCGAGATGGAGAGAGAGGAAACAGCCAAATTTTCGGGAGACGTCGGGATTATTATAACGTTGTGAGGGAAAGCTCAAGGTAGTCAAGGTCATCGAGAGAGAGCGAAATATCATATCGAGTATGGTCGCTAGCTCGAAGCCCTCACCCGCGGAGCTGTTGAACTCAAAAGATGCGTCTATTAGCATCGGGATTCTTCGGAATGTCTCGGCTGTACCGAGATCCATCGTCGGTCAGCGTCGTCTAAGCAACAATTCAAACGCGAGAAATTCAACTAGGCTTGGCGTAAAATAAACGAGCGAGCGAATGTTCGAGAAAGATCCA
The DNA here is from genome assembly GCA_963989365.1 of Rhimphoctona megacephalus. NCBI lineage: Eukaryota > Metazoa > Arthropoda > Insecta > Hymenoptera > Ichneumonidae > Rhimphoctona > Rhimphoctona megacephalus. Next base: position 25,965,374 of record OZ022419.1, on the reverse strand, counting down.
GATTCCCGCGAGTAGGCGAAGGGTGGGGGGTTAGGACCCTGGTCCGCGTAATCGCGCTCTCGATAATTATTGAGGGCTTTCGTTTTGGACAACAACAAGGACAGACGTCTTTTCAATACCGATTGAGTAAAGAAGTTGAATGGGCGGAAAGCTTATGAATAATGCCGAAAGGGGATTAAGCCGTTGCGAACCCGACCAAAAATCCGACGTCGCCGGAATTATCGAGGGGAAATTTCCGTGGTCTTTGTCCGGATTTCCGCCTACTGAAACCATAGGGGTGAGCCGTCATTTCGCTTTAAATATCGTATATTTTTGGATAAAGAGCGCTCTATTTTGATGTTTGAGATTTATGAGAATTTTGAGTTAAAAGAGCGATATTGTTTCGGGGTACGTTCGCGTTTGGGAGTTTTCAATTAAAGTCTGGTCTCGCGTGATAAAATCTTCCGCGATTATTTCGTTGTATTAATTATCGAATTGCCGAGAGGGATTCTAATTTTATTTAGTCCAAACGAGTCCGTAAAATAAGTTAGTAAAGAATAAAGAATCGAAATTTCACATTATCGTTAAGAATAGTTGAGTAGTAAATTTTCGATCCTTATACTATTGTATTTTTTTCTATGTAATAGTGACGGTTAATTAAATTATTGATTGAATTCTTATTGTATTATAAAAATGGTTATCGAAACGAGATTTTTTTATTATCGTGTAAAAGAGAGAGCTAAAGAGATTTTATAATTTTCCGGAAATAATTTATATAAATTTGTTAATTCTTCACTAATTCAAATCATTTTCTTTTATTAAATAAAATTTTGTAATTCCGGAATGTCGATATTGTGTGCTTTGTTCTGCACAATTCTTTGACCTCGACCCTCTACCATCATCGGGATAAAATTGCTATCGCCGGGAAAATAACTTAATTCGTGCTCGATAATTTCATATAAATTTGTTTAAGAGAAATCTTAAACTGGCGCCCAGGCTTTATCGAGAGCGAATGTTAATTTGAGCGCTTAGACGGGAAAAAGCGTTACAGTATATATATACATATATCTATACAACCCTGCATTGTCACGCCACATAGGGTTGAGCCAAATTGTGATGCACAAACGTGTAAAATAGAATTTGAAATTAACATGCAGTGGTGAATAGTACTGAAGAGGAAAGTAGTAATGGCATACCATCCATACGTGTACACATATACATGTTATATGGGTATATGTATATATATTTACTACGTGCAAACGAAAGGGAGGAATCAGACCATGCTGATATGTAAATACAGTTAAAATACGCCCTTTTGTTTTCTTACACTTATACCAGCACGCAAAGGACTTTCGATCCAAAATGAATACCCTTATAAGCTACCTTTTTTTTGACTGATGCCTGCGACGAAATTGATGGCAAAAGTCCTAATTTTTGAGGTCTTCACTGATGATAATTATTTTATGTAAACGAGTTCCAGCGAAATAATAAACAAACAAACGTTTTATTCAAATGGACTCACACTTTTCACTCTAAAATCTTGAGGCTTTTATTAATTTCCAATTAATTGAAAGCCAGCATTCTTTCTTAACGGGACAGACCTAGTTAGAATTTTCGAAAAATCGATTTTTTTTTTATTTCATTTTCAAAAAGTAGAATCTCTTACGAACATTTTCCGCCCAGGTAAATGTAAATCGGACCATTATTCGCCGAAATACAAGACTTTGTAGCACGTCGTGTCTGAGCCATAGGTAAGCAGGTAGCGGACTTCAAGTGCGTTTTTCTCGAAACCATGTTTTTGAAGTCGGTGATCACTGTAGCTCGAGAACGGCTTTACCGATCGGGTTGAAATTTATATCACTTCTTCTATACATGGTAGTCCTCCATATGAACGAAGGATTTTTTTTTTGGATAATTATTTTTATTTTTAATAGCAAAAAATGGAACTGATATTTTGGTTAAAAAAACACTTTTGACTTTTAACGGCCGCCATTTTGTGAAAAATGGAAATTTTTCAAAACCCTTCGTTCAACTGGAGCATTATATCATTAACTAAAAATCCCCTCCGTTTTTTTTGTTTCAGATGAGCCGTTGCAGCGTGAGCTTGATCACCGCAAACCGTGTTTTTTTTTGCAGCGTCCTCGGCAATTGACGGTCACCAGCTTATTTCGATATGTATTGCGTTGAAAAAATTGCAACATATACATTACATATGTATCTTTTAAACGGAAGAACTTTTGTTGTGAATTATTTTATCGTTTGACCAAAAAAAAATCGGAAAAAAGGCCTTTTTTTTTGACGTTCCAACTAGGTCTGTCCCGTTAAGTAATTACTTATTCTCCGAGAACCGACGTTTTGATTTTTCAGTGAGTGCGCAAGATTCAACTCCGAGTTTATTTGTATATGTTTCATCCAAACTTAGCACATTTCGACCCCGTTCAGGCAGAACAATCGTTTTTTTTTTGCTATCAGTAAGCGTCGTCAATAAGGATGTAAAATGGATGAGGGTCACGGTTGTGATGTCGATTTGGCTTAGAATACTCCATATGTATAGTCTTTATGTGACTGTGAAAACGTACAGTATCGTGTGCAGCACTCGAAAGGTATATAGCACGGGGAAACCCGTGAATATTCGACCAAACGGTCAAAAGAGAGGGATCGCGAGAAGCTAGAAGAGAAAGAGAGAAGGAGAAAGAAGACTTTACTGAAAACGCGCGTGGGCGAGAGGGTGTACACCCAACCAACTGGAAAATCATCCGCGACGGGTGATTCGTCTACCCCTTGTGCCGTTTGTCCAGTGAACACAACACCCACACTTTCCCATGCCCTTTTCCCTCCTTTCTCTTTCCCTCCTCTCACTATTTCCACTCTGATGTATATAGCTTACAGATATACAGATGACATCACCCTCCCGACGATCTACCTCTTCTGCTACCGCTAGTATGCTACCATTAACGTCAGCGAGCTCTCACTCTCTTTCTCTCTCCCTCTCTCCCTCTCTCTCGCCCTTAAACTCTCATTCTTCCACATATACGTCCATATTTGCGAATATGTGTACAAGGTGTCCTATAAATAAGAATAAGAAATATCAAATTTGATCTAGGACGTAATTTCAAGTAAAAAAGTATTCGGAAGTTTTATAATCCGTCGAACCCCTGATGAGTTATTCATTGCCATTGAAGCTAGAGGAATCAGAACCTCGCTGTCGCTCGAATCAATCATCGTTGAACTTCAATGATAAATAACTTGACAGAATTTTGTCAGATTAATAAATATCCAAATTCTTTTCGACTCAGAATGTTATCTCGAATTCAAATTTGCACTATTCACCCTTACTTCTGGTTCACCCTGTACGTATATTTATATGTGTACGTTCCCAGTACGTGTATTCCCTCTCTAGCTCTATCACTCCTCTCGCGCTACCGTTGACCAAAAGCACCGACGAAACCCCGTTATAAAGCCCGTAGTAGCCGACCCGTATCGAGACAACCGTACGACCCACGAGAAAAATTAAAGCGTCCGGCCTGAACGAACAAAAAATAAAAATAGAAAACAAAAATACCAGCGCCGTAGCTCCTATTCGGTACCCGCGTTTGACTGCAAAAACCTATCCAGTATTCGTTCTATATATGCTAGAATATATTCTCGCTTGCGGATACGTGTGTGTGAATTTATACATATATATGTGCGGGTTATATGCAAAAGCACATACCCGTGCACAATTTGCGAGGACAGTCGCTATATACAATCGTACACATGTATCATTCATGCGCATGAGACAATTTACGTAAAATCGTTTAGACCTTCTGGGCTTTCAATTTCGTTGCCAAATTTTGATTATATTCATCAAGTCCGCGAGAGTATTCAAATTTTTCAGTTTTTTCAACCGGACTACGTGTACGAAACGTGTGACCTTCTTTTCCAGTATTCCAATTGAATCTTCAATGAAATAGTTCATTAATAAATTAATTATTCAATTAAATCATCAATTTATGAATCTAAAAAACTAAAGTCCTCAAAACAATGACCTCTATTTCAGGGGCCACCAAACCTTCGTATATTTGACTAATTATGTGAGAAAAAAAAAAAAAAAACACATGCACGCACCCCCGTTCGAGACAAAAGTTAGTCGTAAAAGTACGAATGATGCAAATTCACTGCCGCCTCTGGTTGGTTACTTACGCGTCCGTGTGCACACATAATCTGCATACAGAGTATCGTGTTACACGCAGCGACGGCAATATGCCAGTCTATAACCAACGTAGTAACCACGCGGAGCGTTATTTTTTAAAAAAATGGCGACTTCCGCGCGCATCGACCCTCCTCGCATTATTTTTATTATTATTTCCCTTTTTTCCTTTATTACTCGTGACAACGTATATATGTATATGTATATATAATGTTTATAAGGTATAGGGCACGTACAATTTTGTATACGGCTTCCTTTCCCTCTCGTAAATGTACTCATGCGTTTTTTTCCCTCTCGTCACGTATATATATCGTGTCTGTTGCGTTTTCCCTTTCGACGATTCTCCTCTGTGTGTCTCCGGTCTACGTCCTTCTCTCTTTCTTTTTTACGATTGCCATTAACTTTCTCCCTTTACCACAAGAGATTAGAAGTATCATCCTATACGAGAGAGTCTGTGGTCTCTCCTCGCCTCCTCATATTGCAACCGTAGGGAAACGCACGCAGAACAAAATAAAAAGCAACCCTTTTGCAATCAGACAATCCGCAAGACACGCGATCAAACCATCGATCGTATTTTCGTGCATTATAACTATAAACAAGCGTGAAATCTTTTCCGGATTCAACGTCATTATTTACACAACTCCTACGTTGCAATTTTCAAAGAAACATATTTGTATTAATTTTATAAAATTACCCTGAAAATCAACGAAACGACGATCAGCCTGACGCAGTAAATACAGAACACTTTATAAAACAATTATTTCCTTTTAATTTTGCATCGTCTTTCTGCCATTCGAGAGCTTTTGATTTCTAGTAATTTTATGTCTTGTGTAAAAACACACTTGCCTCACTAATGTGAAACCTATAAAAGACGACGCCTGGCGTGATTCAAAGCTTCGTGGCTTCCACAGTGAATCTACTTCGCGTTTATGTACAACACCCCTATATTGTGGTAGTCATTAGGGTGGTTCAAAGAACACTTTATTCCCACATTATATAGCATAGTTCGTTACGATTCTTCGACTTTGTGACCAAAAAAATAGCATGCGAGCAAATTGATCGAATCAAACTGAAAAAAAAATGCCTATGCGCTTCGAGGCCGAAAAAAATTATGTGAAATATTCCCCGGAGGTGGATATTGCCAAGGGTTTAGCCTGGCCGTTGGCAGTTCAACTGATTATCTACTCGTGGCACATTTGTCAATCGGCAATGTACCGAGACCAAAATGGCGCTCCTAGTTTGAGCTTCCCATTGCTTATACGTATGTATATCTATGTATAAACGCGCATGATCCTTGGATCGGAACGTCGGTACGCATGCATCCAATTTCGCGAATCGGCGAAGCCGTCGTTGCGGTCATCTAGTCTCGGGGCACGAGACCACTGACACTACACACCGCACCGTGTTGTACTTCGAGGATCGACAGTTTCACGGCAATTCGATTCTCCGTTACCGTTCGCTGCGTCCTACGACAGAACCCCATTCCCTTCTATACATATATGAACATTTGAACACTTGAATACGTATACATATATGCGTATACGTATATTACGAGGTATTCTTGGCTAAGCGGGACAGGACGACCCTGACCTCCTTCCATTTTTTTCATTGCCTTATATAATATTCTTCCACCTGTAAAAACGTTCCGATTTTTGTGGATTTTTTGATAGCTCAATATTTTCAATGACTTTTAATCATGGCGCCAAGTGAGTGAAGTTTGTTGAATAAAAATGTTTGATATTCAGTGAAATAGGATCAGACTGGTAATTTTGGGATTTGTTCCGAACCAACGAAATCTATCTGACTTTGTTTAGCATACGTTCAATGATCATAATCGTATGAAACGGGATTGATGAAAATTTCTGTAGGATAACCCCGAAAGATCGTAGATTGTTTCCTGTCCGAATGATCACCATTGCAGCGTCGATGGACCGAACCGAGTATCGTTCCTTTTTCTTATTCTCTCGGCCTCGTTCTTTTCGCTTGGTCGGGAATTTTTGAATCAAGAAAATTCCTACGGGAGGATATGTCGTAGGAAATTGAATTTCTTTCGGAGAGCATAAGCGAGAGCATCCGCGAGCGCTGCATCAAACGACGCCCTGGCGGCTGCTATTCTCCTTCTTTCTCTTTCTTTCTTTCTCACTCCCTCTCTCTTTAGCTGATGTTTCTGTGCTCTCTGGTCTCGGAAAGAGCCCAGCCCGGATCGCGTTAGGTGGTATAAGAGCAGAAAGTCAGTCGCATTCTCTCGTCCTCGCGAACAGGTTCAACGAACCTTTCTCCTTCTCCCTTCCCCCCCCCCCCCCTCTCTCTCTCTCTCTCTCTCTCTCTCTCTCTCTCTCTCTCTCTCTCTCTCCCTCTCTCTCTCTCTCTCTCTCTCTCTCTCTCTCTCTCTCTCTCTCTCTCTCTCTCTCTCTCTCTCTCTCTCTCTCTCTCTCTCTCTCTCTCTCTCTCTCTCTCTCTCTCTCTCTCTCTCTCTCTCTCTCTCTCTCTCTCCATGTTTCTCTCATACGCACACATATGCATACACACATTTAAATATATATACAAACACACGCATGAAATATATACTTCGCTCTGTCTTTCTCTTTCTCTTTCGCTTCTGTGTAATACACATTTGCGGTTACGGCTGCTCGCGCGTCTGCTTGCAGGACAGATGAGACAGTGGTTATAAACGAACCTTTCATATGTAACCATGCGTGCAGTCTAGTTCTGGACGATAATTGTTCCGTGCTGAGCCCAAAACCCAGAGCACTCGCCATCGTTGACCACCTTGACGACCACTTTGTCCTGTTTTCCGGAAGTTACCCTCAACCTTGTTTTATCCACACTATACACTTCCCTCATGTGCATGTGTCACGTGGGCTTTTGAATTGAAGTCAGGATACATAAATTTTGCCACAATTTCCTAACAAACATAATTGAAAATATCAATTGCTGTTCAAAGTTTCACAATTCCTATTCCGAATAAAAGCCTCCATTTCAATTATTTCCATTTAAATGTAAAACATTTCCATTTCGAAATGGTACAGTAATCGAGCGACGAAAATTGGATTGTTTTTAATGAAAATTGCTACCTCACTCGCTTCGATTTCAAGATTCACAGAGAAAAAAAATCTCTTCAACACGCGGAAAACATGAACCATGATATATTTGACTTTTATGGTAGAAATGACGACCCAACATCTTTAAGGATCTTCCGGTGGAATTTAATGTAAGCATTTCGGTATACAGGACCTGCCGGAGCGACTGAATGAGGAGGGAATACTTTTCACAGGCTAGTTAGTTCGTCGTAAAATCTTTTTGACTGACTTTTTATTTGGACGACATCTATTTACATTTATGTACAAATATACATCTAAATGTATATATTTATAACGTTGGTTTTATAAGTAAACCGGTATATGCATAAGAATCTAATCGTATTATCGAAAAAAACCTACTTGACTATTCCAAACAAGGATATATATCATACTTATATCACTGTATTTTGTGGAGCCACTAACCGAACGTAATATACGACTTAACGAGAAAGCTCAGTGTCATATAAAGAAAAAAAGGGGCTATGAGTTTGAATCTAAGAATCGAGAGAACGTGAGAAAATTCATTGATTTCTTTTCATTCATTTATTTACGTCCAAGTAATAGATTATCGATCTGAATTGTCCATTCCATGTGAACTTCATTCGGGGATAATTTAATGGTAGAACTGGTCAGGTGGGAGATGAACAAAGACGAGGAATAGAGTTTTTGGACGATGTTTAGTTACAGTTTTAACGATTCGGGAAAAAGTCTACGATGAAAAGAGAGAGAGAGAGAGATAAAAAGAGAGTCGTTCCATTGTTTCTCTTGATGAATACGTTACTATATCCACTCTGGCTTTCCAACATTGACAAAACACCACATTCGTCCTTTTTTTCCGACAGTTTTTCAATCAAATTGAACGACACTGTTACCGTCTACGTACTCACTGTGAATACACGAAAATATAACTATATACATATGTATATACAAGTGAATATGTGTTTGTGTATGCATATATATGTCATTGTATAAAACCTTTTTGCGGCTATCGATTCAGTCGTATCTCCAATATTTACCGTATTTGTTTCACGATCCGCGAGATCGTATATAATTTCATGCAAACAATTACTCTTTCTTTATGCTCGAATCCAGCTCGGTGAGTTTTAATTTTTTTTCTATTCACCATCCCTTCTCTCTCTCTCTCTCTCTCTCTCTCTCTCTCTCTCTCTCTCTCTCTCTCTGCCTCTCTTTCGTTTGTGCAAATATCGAGCGGCTTAATTCGATCGATGCGCGATGTCATATTTGTGCACCCTTGTGTACCGTACTTTTGTCCTCATTCGCGTATACATCGCTTTGTATCGTACGTATGTATGTGTACATTATTTTTTTCGCCATAAAGCTCGAGAATACAGAGTTCGGGAGAAACCTCAGAATTTTTGTTTCCTCGCGAATCGTCGAAAATATATATTAACGTTCTTTTTGATTCGGAAATTATAAAAATTGGAATCATTTGAATTTTGTGGGGGCTGAAAATCACAATAAAAATATGAAGCAGAATAATGGAAGTTGCAATTTATTGGAAAAATGCATATATCTAAAAATGTTCTCCCTCTTCAATTAATTTCAGGCACAATAGAATTTCTTTTTTTTAACCGGTCATTCTAATTCGTTATCGAATATTAAGTTGTTCAATACGCTTATTATCGTTGAGCACAATTAATCTGGCTAATTATTCGGAAAATATTAACAACTCAATGATATCTATTTTCTTCCATTTATTACCAATCCAATGAACTTTTTGTTATTATTTTTACAATCCATTTTCGTATGCTCTTTGTCAGTTTTTTTCAAGTGTCTTCCATTTGTATTATGAATGACTTTTTTGTCTTTATAGTATTTTTTATAAACGACGAATCAAATAACAACAATAAAAACTAGTCTGGCATCGGAAATTACGAATGCTCATCACATTACGTCCTCGACCTCAGGACTCGCATCAAAAGATGTATACCATTGATATATATTTGCCCGTATGACTCGACCGCGAGGGAATTCCCCGCGCGTAAAGCTCTTGGGAAACACCGGATCGATCAAGAGTGGCTTTTATTTTATTCTATTTTTTCACCATTTTTTTTCTTCTCTCCTTTCCGAGCACTCGTTTTTATTTTCATTGCGATCATTTAGCAGTCGCTCGTTATGCAATCGCTAATGGCTTATCGCGATGTTCATTCATTGCCTTTTTTCCTTTTTTTCTGTGTCTGTCTTATCACAATTGACGTTTTCACGATATCCATATCCGTAGCACTTGCAGGTAAAATTGTATGAAATCACCCTCAACGAATTCGCATCGATCAGAAGAATCCCGTTCATTATTTTATCTTTTTCACTAACCCATTCGATGTTGAATCATTTTACAAATGCAAAACCGTAATTAAGTGTTATGTAAACAAAAATCAACTTCAAATATTAAAAAACGTCGAATAAAGGGATGAAAAAACAAAATTCAGATATGAAACAAAATTCTACCGTCGACATAGGCAGAGAAATTTTTCTCCGGAACCAGAAAACATAAAAGTAATTACTGCTATTAGGGGAGAGCGATTGGTCCGGTGGATAAAGGCTCAGGCTCGCACACCGCGGGTCATCCCGGGTTCGAATCCCGGTCAAAACATCAATGAAAATTTGAAAATTTTTTTAAGTCTTTCTGCTGCAATCCCGGGTGGTTCGGATTTCACCTTCATAAATCCATGGCCAAAACACCTCGCTCTCTGTGATGCATGAGTGGTCGGTGTACGGCTTTGGTGGCCTCCCGTGGACGGTTCTCATCGTATGGATGGTGGTCCTCTAGCCGTGCACTGGCTGGCTCATTGCATCACAGCTGAGGAGATGCCTGCCTGAGCGCCTCTGGTGGCCGTGCTTTGAACGTGCTCGCAATGCCACCCGAGGAGATTAGTCAGGTACCGGCTGTATCGACAAGGTTTTCTGCAGTTTCCCTTCGCCCTCGGTAAATGCGATACAGTGCGAGAATAACTCCCAAAAAACGAAACCACATTTTTTCCACGCCGAAAAATTTAATTTCAAGATATTCTTGAAAAACAGAAAAAATTACATGAAATTGCGTAAATACGCAATAGTTGTGCACTGCTCAAATTTATATGTTGACCAAGGTTTACCTGTCACGTTCTTCTTTTTTTCTTTTGTTTTCCTACGGTCTTTGCATTTTTATTCACAATGTTTCATCGAATGAAACTCTTTTCGTTCATTTACCGTATAAGGTTTTGGTATGAGGCTGTATCGGCAAGGTTTTCTGCAGTTTCCCTTCGCCCTCGGTAAATGCGATACAGTGCGAGAATAACTCCCAAAAAACGAAACCACATTTTTTCCACGCCAAATAATTCAATTTCAAGATATTCTTGAAAAACAGAAAAAATTACATGAAATTGCGTAAATACGCAATAGTTGTGCACTGCTCAAATTTGTGTTGACCAAGGTTTACCTGTCACGTTCTTCTTTTTTTCTTTTGTTTGTTTTGTTTCCTTGCATTTTTATTCGCAATGTTTCATCGAATGAAACTCTTTTCGTTCATTTACCGTACGAGGTTTTGGTATGAGGATTTACTTTTGTTTTATTTCGTGAATTATGTCTACGATGACAATTGACATACTCACGTAATATATATACATGCACACGCATATATACGTGTATATAAAATAAATAGTATATACATCTATAGACGTTGCTATATATTCATGACCTCGCTCGTCATATCAGTCACGCTATGGAGGGAACGAACTCTACTGAATAAAAATATAGTATACATTCGTACACGGTATCTCGGTGGACGTTAGAATAATATGGGGAGTAAAACCGTCACTAATGTTGGTTTAGCAGTTAACGCTTATAGTTTGTGTCTTCTGTTTTGTAAAACGCGCGAAAATTATTACCACAGTCATCTTGTGTGTTTCGAAAAAAAAAAATGTTCTGTCTTTCTTCCTCTATTTTGAAAACACATGCATATTCGTGGATATACATAGATATATACATATATTGATATATATTTATCCTCTTAGCTCATACATCATCATTACCACGAGCACAAAGCCAATATAAACCCCAATGGTCATCTCATCCCGAACAAACACGATGGGGAGGTAAAAATTTTTTTTCAGATCAGTGATTTCGTAGTTAATCGATTATCTACATCGAATAACGAGTGTAAAACGTCAAGTACGCTGTAAATATGTATGTGTGCATATATATTTATAAAACGATATTACTGTAGATATAGCAGAGACGCTGTTTGCCATCGGGATTGTGCGGCTAACTTTTGAACTGATTTTTCATCCGCATGTGATATGCAAACATTCTCGATATATATTTATGTACGGTGGTACGGTCTCGTATACATAACGTGGTGTTCTGATGAAATGAAGCATATTATACGTTTTTCTGATGCATCCGTCAAAGCCACTCAAATGTTTGCCTATCTCTTTCCAATCTCAATATTTTTGCGAATCATCGTATTGGATTAAACATTTTTTATGGACGTATTTTTGGCCCTAATGATAGAAAACGTTTACATTAACTTAACTAATTAATTCGATATATAAGAATATTGCATACGACAGTACTGCGGAAAAATAATGGAGATTTTGATCGAAAAAAAGTCGATTTGGAGTATCGATAAAATTAGGAATAAAAATTATTGAAGATGTTCAAAACCTCTAGAAAAACTACTGAAGTATAAAAATCTAGTTCTTGCTTGTAGACTTCATTCCGGAGAAATTAAATTTTAACGTCTCACATCGATTAAAATTGTAGGCATACATAGTTCAAGCTTGGGGCAAAAAAAAATTTTCAATAATTTATTTGGGTCACTTATGCCATGTGATTCTTTCGATGTCGTATGAATAACTAGTCATTAAAGAAAAATTGAAAATGCACTCAAGGCATAATTATTCTGTTTTTATGACATTGGGCATGAAATATTGTTAGTTGCTGACACTTATGAAAGTTCGGGCACACTGACAATCATTCAAATCTGAAGAAAAATACATGTTAATTTGAATAAATATTTTGGCGATTGCTATACGAAATTTTGTACTCCTTCGGAATTTTCATCCTTTGACGAATTACTTTCCATAGAACTAAGTGGTTTTCAGAATTTTTCCGTCCCATAAAGAGATTAACGTTCGCGAAAGAAGAAAAATTATGAGACCGTAAAGTGAAACTTTTAATTCGCCCTTTTTCTCCCCTTTTTCCTATATTTCATAGGGTTTCTTGAATTGAAACATTTAAAATACGCATTCAAAAATTTCATTATATTCCAAAATCAAAGCACACTTTTATTCATTCACGTCTACTTAAAAAAAATCCTTCGCCTTCATTTCAACGGGATTCAAAGAGTTGCAAAATGTAATTAAAAAAAAGGTCATCATTATTTCTTAGTTCTCATACCGTTTATACCGGAAGTTTCATATATGTTTGTAAAAATTTCACAAAAAAGCGCCTCTCTCATAATTATGAAGTCTTTTTTAATAAATTATCAGCTCTAGGACAAAAATTCATTGGTAAGAAAATTTATTCGCCTTAAAATTCCGGTTTCGGGCAATATCGATTTGGTGCAAAGAGTGAGAGAGCAAATCCAGGTCCGGAGAGGGTGGTTATTATATCCGCATAGCTTAAGAGAGAGAGAGAGAGAGAGAGAGAGAGAGAGAGAGAGAGAGAGAAGCGTGGGAAGGGCGCGGTATAGTGAAAGAAGTCTTGCTATGCCTGGGCGCGATATCAATTGTTATTCCACGCGAGAACGATCCAAGATGATAAGAAGGCCGCGATGTATTTTTCTCTCGTTTTGCGCGATCCCAAAGCGAGCGACAGCTGCTCCGATTTTATGCTTATTAAAAAAGTCGATGCCAAGCGAGCATGGCGACGAACAGCTGGTGTCGCGTCGCGTGACGAATTTTAGGAGAACAGAATAAGCGCGAAGGGATAATGAAGAGACGTATGACGACCTAGATATGTATATATATATATATATGTATATATATAACCACCCCAATATTACGTGTATTATATGTATACTAATTTTTGCTATCACCCTTATATTTTATATATTACTCATATACAAGACGTTTCGAGACAAGCCACCAAATTTGCGATCCTAAAACTCGAACAGTTGGTATTTTTTTTTTTGTTTTCAATTTTTCGAATATTTTATGAGATTTGATTTTTAACAATCGTTTCAATTTGGGTTCTGAATTATTTCTCAAATGTCCTGAATTGTAAATAATCGTTAAATAAGCTCTACGAAAAATATAAAAAGGAGATAAAGTTTTTTAAGCTTACAAATGGCGCATATAAAATATTTCATTCATTTTTATTTTTCTATACGAAGCTCGAAATATGGTACACTCCTTCCTTGAAATTTTTCAGGCTTATTCGCAAAGCCCCCCTTTGAGAAAGTGGTTTTTTCCATACGTTAAGTTTCTCTGAGAAAAATACGGTGCGGTTCTAATAGAAAAATTACGATAACGTAATATTGTCAGAATTCGAGCGAAGTGCGGACATTTTATGTATATACACTCAAAAATGGCCGAAGTTTGATTAAAAACTGGATGCTCGATCAATGAGATTTCTTCATATATAAATCTGTGGAAATAAAATCGTATTGTTAAAAAATAAAAGAAACACATTGAAAAAGATATTCAATCGGTACAAGATTTCAGAAAAAGAAAATGTCAACTACGTCATTTTTAAAAGTGGTTGCTTACAATTCTGAAGTTGCCACTTAAAAAAAAAAAAGCCTCAAATGAAATGTAATATTCCATAACGAACTGTATATTTACCAGTTTAAACAAAAATTACACTGCATCGTGTAAATCCGTTTTTCAAATAAATGAAAAATTCAATCAGAAGTATTGGAGCAAACAGGCTCAAGAAAATCCGTAATAATGTTTGAATTATGGGATTGTGATTGATCAACGAGTTCGGCAGGTTCGGCTGGTGCGACCGAACAAAAAGGGCATTCTTTTCTTTCTTCTACTTTTTTTCCATTCAATTTCATCGAATTGAAAGTCGCAGCGACTTTTTAAACGATAAGTGGCGCGAACTTTCGATCTACCAGACCCTTTGTCGGATTTTGCACCGAATTTCTGTATATAATAGTCACGTGACCGGGGAAATCGGAGTCTTGATGCACCGGTCGATGATGCACTCGCCCATTGGAGCTCCAGGCATTTTACACAGACGATGGAAACTCTTCGACGATTGAGAATCGTACACGCGCCCGAATCGAATCAAGGGTCGTTCCTGATCCAACATCCATTTGTATATATATATATATATATGCATATATTCATTTATGTCATTTTCTTCGCATTTGTAAGCGGCATTTGCCTCTCGATTCTTCTGTCTGTGACTAATTTGGCCTTTGTACTTCCCGAGATCGTTCGACAATTTTAAACGCTTTCGACGAAATATCAAACTGGTACACCATCTTTGACCAAAATCGTCGTTTTATGTATTCCCTAGAAATCGTGTGAAAGGACGCACGATCCCGAAATATTTCTCTCGGAGCAACGTAATAAAGAAAAATTATGCCTACATCGAGAAACACACGATTATAGATTCCTGAACAATGACAATTTATTGCAACTGATAAAAAAGCATGTCAGCTGTACGAGGGACGTCATTGATTAAGATAAAATTCGGGTAAATAAAACGTGGAAACGTTTCTCGTGTCCTCTGAATTTGAATCAATCTGATACTTCGATATTGACGAAAAATCCGAAATGATATTTTTGTGATTAAACCATGCATCATGCAATAGAATTTTTAGGGATTATTAAATTCGACATTTCTCTTTGTGCAGATAATTACCAAAGCCATTTAGTTCGTTTATATTTCTCAGATTAATCAATCTGTTAATTGAATGGCTGGTGGAGTAATTGGTAAGCAAATGCAATCTTGTATGGCTTTGTCGCATTGATCAACGTTAACTTTCGTTGTAAATGTTATATCAATCAGTAAATATTACTACAAATAGACAATTCATTAGGATATTTAATTAAATTTATATACTTATATTATGGATATATAACATTTACCGATGATATTGAAAAATGTCAATTTGATCGACCAACCGCAGAGAACCATAATTCCCCAATGGAGATTATAACTGTATAGTATTGATTTGTTCGGAAACGCGTGGCACTCGAGGGACTTTGTGATACAAGAAGTTTTAGAGTGCGTTGGGCGAAGGAGCAACCGTGGAATTAAACTCAGCGTATATATTCCTCCTTTTTTGAGTCTATACAAGCTTCAAACTCTCACCGCGACTCCCAAGGTATTTCGATCTTATTTTTCTTCTTTCACTTTCCTCATTTTTCCTCTTTTCCTTTGCTGTCTCTACCATCGATACGAAAATTTTCTCGAGAGCTCCACGCATTGCTTATCAATAAATCAGTGCCTCTTATTACGTACAAACGAAAAGAGGATAAGAGAAATGATATTAAATATACATTCAATGCACCGATCAACTTAGCTAACTGGATAATCATCGATTGAATAAATAACAAAATATCAATTCAACACTTGGACATAATTTCATAATTAAATAACAGAATGAATCATCGAACGAATTATAACTAATTACAAAAATGTCTAGCTTTAGGTTATCTAGAGTCAGTATTACAACGAGAAATCGACGATCAATAATTTTGTTTTAATTTTTATCACAATTCGAAACCTACGGTCGATATTGTTTTTAAGTTTTCATTGATAGAAAATGTGTTGCGTGAACATAAAAAATAATGAACAAAGTTAACAATTACACACACACACACACACACACACACACGCACACACACACACACACGCACGCACGCACGCACGCACGCACGCACGCACGCACGCACGCACGCACGCACGCACGCACGCACGCACGCACGCACGCACGCACGCACGCACGCACGCACGCACGCACGCACGCACGCACGCACGCACGCACGCACGCACGCACGCACGCACGCACGCACGCACGCACGCACGCACGCACGCACGCACGCACGCACGCACGCACGCACGCACGCACGCACGCACGCACGCACGCACGCACGCACGCACGCACGCACGCACGCACGCACGCACGCACGCACGCACGCACGCACGCACACACATATATCCAGTGGGGTGCAAAAGTTTCGGGCCACCCTATTTTTTATGTACATTGAACAGAAATATGGTGGTGGGAGAAAAACAAACGAGTAATGATAACACGTAATCACTTATATTTAGAAACAATAGGTTGTATACATTGATATCGGTTTTAAATCATTAATTGTTCAACAATTTTTTATGACTGGCTGTGCAAAAGTATTGGGCCGCGTACTTTTGGGTATGAAAAAAATAATAAAAAACTTGAAACATAAGGAAGCATGTCTTGGTCTTCTCCACTCGACTCAATACTTTCTTGCCATGCCCTTAGCAGCGATGACTGCAGCGCACCGACGAGGCATAGACCCAATTAGTTGATTGATTCGTTCTTGTGGCAATTTTTCCCATTCACTTCGCAAATTGTTCCACAATTCCGTTTTGTTGGAGTAATTTTTCGTTCCAACATGATGCTTAAGGTCTTGCCACAGGTGTTCAATAGGATTTAAATCCGGTAACTAGGATGGCCAGCCAAGAAAGCGGACTTTCCGGCTTTGAAGAAAATTTTTAACAAGACGCGAAGCGTGTTTCGGATCATTATCGTGTTGAAAAACCCAACGACGCGGCAATTTTTTCGTTGCAAATGGGAGCATATGATCTTGTAGTACGTCCCTGTACATTGCAGCGTCCATATTGCCATGAATTTCCACCAGCGGACCAACGCCATCATCAGAAAATGCTCTCCAAACTTTAATGTTTCCGGCACCGTGTTTTACGGTAGGAATTTGGTACCTTACATTATATCTGGTACCTGCTGGACGTCTTACGTACTTCCGACCATCACTTCCGAATAATTGAAATTTCGATTCATCGGAAAAAAGTACTTTCCGCCAATCTGATGCCGTCCAGCGCTCATATTTTTTCGCAAAGTCTAATCTAGCCTTCTTATTCTTTTTGCTAATCAATAGTTTTTTTACACCAACACGTCCAATCAGCCCCGCAGCTTTGAGACTTCGAGATACCGTACTCCAACGAACATCAGCTAGATTTTCACTTCGCAATTCCCGGGAAACATCTGCAGCACTTTTTCATGGATCTACAATGTACTTCTTTTTTATAATTTTGTCGACGCGATTCAAAGTTTTTCGCGGTCTACCGCTCCGATTTTTGTCACACAGTGAGTTTGTTAATTTATATTTAGTAATAATAGGATTAACGGTACTTTTGCCAATAGATAAAGTCTCCGCAACATCACGAGAACTTTTTTCTTCTGACGAAAGTTTTAACACGATTTCACGAAGTTAAATATTCGTGTATTTCGGCATTGTGGCAGAAAGGAGACTGTTTTTCCACTGTAGGACATGTTTTAAAACTAATGAGGAAAAAAACTATCGCCGCGGCTTCGTGCGTACGAAGCCGCGGCGATATAGTAGCCCGATACTTTTGCACACCGACCAAAGTCATTCCACGTAGTACACGAAAAATACGCCATAATTAGATATAATATACGACGTTGTTACCTTCATTCTAACTCTCTTGAATATTTTGAACAATGAACGAGTGGAGAAATAAAATATTTTATCAATTAACTGGAAAAAATAGGGTGGCCCGAAACTTTTGCACGCCACTGTATGTATTTAATTTAAGTTTTCCAACCTTGCCATCCTCATCCTTCACTCGTGCTACATTCTGCCACATGAATATCCTATCCTACTGAATAATATCGCGACTCACATGTATATACAAACATTCTCACAGTCCCATATCTATACAGGTATATAAGTCATAGTTATATAGCTATGAGGCAAAGCTCATGTACGCTCTTGGATGAAAAACGAACAATTTCGAGGTACCTTCCGGAATTTTCACTCTTCCTATCTCTTTGGACTATATCTCTCTGGTGTGTGAGCCAACACCAACCGACGAAAGCTACACGTTGTTGAATACACCGGAAAGTTAAGAACTCCGCATGCCACAACTACTCGCCAAGCTTATATCCAACTTTTTGAAATCTACTCTACACTTATATATATTAGGGTGTACCGAAAAAAATCGTTTTTTTTCGGGCTTCACAAGCAATTTTCTTTATATTATGCCAAAAGACAAAGCTAGCCAAAAGGAAAGCTCGAAATAAAATTATTTGGGCCGGCGCACCGCATGCTTTGATTTCCCATAAGAATAACACGTAAAAAAAATCCTCTGGTGGATATTGTTTCACATCGCCTGAAAAAAAATCTCATGAATTTGCCGCTAACATATTTTTGTAGAGAACAAAATTCCCTACAAAAAAAGTCCTTAGAGCCAAATAGCTCAGATCAACCGTTCAATAGTTATAACTGTTTGAACACGAACCTATATACAAATTTGCATTCGATATAATCCAAGTTGAATTATTCATTTTACAAAAAAACTTTCGAGGAATATTCTTCAAGAAATTTTTTCCTCGATCAGATAATTCAACGGCATTATCCTGAAATGATCTCAGTTGTCTTTTTCTCTTTGAACATTTTTTTAAATTAGTGTATCGTGAATCAGTATCGAACATAAAAAATTAAATAAACTTTTAATAGTCACACCTGTTATATACTTCGTTTAAAACTCAATTTTGTTTCTTTTCCTCACATCACAATAATTTTGACTAGATTTTAGCAAAACTTGATAACAAAAAAACTTCGAATTATAAACTTTTCACTGCAAATCGGCAATGGCTGATCGCGTGAAACTGAAACTCGTAATGTTTCGGTACGAGTTACAACGAACTACCGATAGGTGACACAGTACAGCGCGCCTTTTACGTGACCTTTCAATGCTACGTACACTACGCAACGAAATAGAAGCTTCACATAAACGTGTATGTGAAGGAATAAATGAGTAAACAAATAAGTTGATGAATAAATTTTTTATTTTCACGCTAAGGTAATTTATTTCTTATTATTCCAATTTTGGAAACTTTAGTTTGCCATCATTATAAAATCAAATCACAACGGTTCGGGTTTCAGTTGAAGACGAAAAAACATTCTAATGATATACAGTGAAAACAAAACTTTACTTCAATAAACAATAAAAACTATCATTTTCCCAAAATATGTCTTAAAATGCATATAAGTATTGAACTAGTTATTTGAAGATAATGCCGTTGAATTATCTGATCAATGAAAAAATTCCTTGCAGAATATTCCTCAAAAGTTTTTTTGTAAAATGAATAATTCAACTTAGATTATATCGAATGCAAATTTGTATATAGGTTCGTTTTCAAACAGTTATAACTATTGAACGGTTGATCTGAGCTATTTGGCTCTAAGGACTTTTTTTGTAGGGAATTTTGTTCTCTACAAAAATATGTTAGCGGCAAATTCATGAGATTTTATTTTGAGGCGATGTGAAACAATATCTACCAGAAGATTTTTTTTACGTGTTATTCTTATGGGAAATCAAAGCATGCGGTGCGCCGGCCCAAATAATTTTATTTCGAGCTTTCCTTTTGGCTAGATTTGTCTTTTAGCATAATATAAAGAAAATTGCTTGTGGAGCTCGAAAAAAAATATCGTTTTTTTTCGGTACACCCTAATATATATGTATATTTATATATATATGAATATAAAAGTCACACGCCGGAAATTTCATATGATGCTGATGAGAAAAATCCTTTATTATTCCGTTTGCTTCAATCGCGACTTGAAATTAAACATATGTGACTTCGTACGCTAACTCAGCGACCCAGTTTTCAAAGAAAAAAATCTCGATTTTCCTCACAATTGTTCGATGCGGGAACCTTTTTTTTAAGTCAACTCTGCAGATTCTTAAATCCATTTTTCCCCTTTAAAAACCCTACGGGAACGAGAAATATTTTTTGCTAAATTTTTCTTATACAAATTCACTCGAATATTTATACAAAAATATCATGTCTAAACAATTTTTCTAACGTGTATTATTTTTTATCGATCTCAATGTAGAAAAAGTATTTTTTCTCAACATCCACATTTTATTCTATTTCTTGCAGGATTGAAAAATAATTCTTATATAACTAAAAAACATTTCACATTGCCGTGAATTGATGGAGTTTCTGTAGAAGTACGAAATTGATTAATTATTTCTATACGAAACCCTCGCGTTATAAAAGGCGCTGATTAATCTGTCAGAATCTGAAAGAATAAAAAAAAAATTTCGAGTTTCCATCGTTCGTCATTCGGTATTTTTCTTGTCTTCTATCAACATTTCCACACCAGACGTTACTTTTTTTTTCTCTCTAACTATTTACAGGCATACATAAAAAAAAAGGAAACGCCTTAATCTCGAAAATAATAACGAAAATGAAAAGCAAAAGTTAACTATTTAAAAAGTGATATTGAATCAATGATATGTATTATTATTTTTATTATTCATTCGTCAAAAAGATTAGTAGCCCCACGAGGCCTATCTGGATCGAATCTAGTATGGCAATTATTTTATCCTATTCCATAGCCTTTCATGGCGTGTAGACAGACGAACAAAAAAATTTCATAAGAAAGGTGGAACGAAATGGATTTAAAAAAAAGCTCACATTGTATGATCGAAACTCTTACATATGGGGCATTCCATGCCAAACCGGTCAGTCCGTGACCCCGACCATTTTTGATTTTGTCGAAATTTTTTTCATTTTCAAGTCACTACTGAAAGGAGTTTTTAGGAATTTTTTTAGATTTTTATCTCAACCCGTTTAAAAATAATGAATTTTTCAAAATTTTGCACCAAATTTTTTTAAATGCTCATAACTTTTTCAGCAACAGAGATATCAAAATAAAATAGAAGGTCATTTTTTTCGTCTTGAATTGTAGTTTCGTAAAAAAAAATACAAAAAAATTGTCAAAAGGCAATTTCATATATTTTTTTTAGTTTTAATCCAAAAATATTTTTTTTTCAAAACTTAAACCATGTTGATTTTTTTGAAAAAATTCACCTTTTTTGTAGACATATTTTTATATATCTCGAAAAATTCACTGCTTGTAATATCCATCCCTTCTATTTTTTTTCTCATTTTTTACCACGTGTGAACCAATAATAATTATTTATTAGTTGTCAATCTTTAATTATATTTATTTATTATTTTTTTTCATTCATAATTCCATTCCTTAAGAAATTATGAATGAAAAAGTGATAAATAAATATTGGAACTGATTTCCATGTTTTTTTCAGTTTTCAAACAAACATTTTTTTTTTACAACTTGGGCCATTTTGATTTTTCTGAAAAAATTTACCATCTTTCACGACAGATTTTTACACGTCCCAAAAAATCCTCAGCGTGTGATATCCATAAATTCTATTTTTTTTAAATTCTATGCCATGTGTAAACCAATGATTATCAATTATTAATCTTTATTCATGAATATCACGTACTGCGGATTTTGTGGGACGTGTAAAAATGTGTTGTGAAAGATGGTGAATTTTTTCAGAAAAATCAAAATGGCCCAAGATGTGAAAGTAAATGTTTGGTTGAAAACTGAAAAAAAACATGGAAATCAGTTCCAAAATTTATTTATTACTTTTTTACATCCGTAATTTCTTAAGGAATGGAATTATGAATAGAAAAAAAAACAATAAATAAATATAATTCAAGATTGACAACTAATAATTATTGGTTTACACGTGGTAAAAAATGAGAAAAAATAAAAGGGATGGATATCACAAGCTGTGAATTTTTCGAGACATGTAAAAATATGTCTACAAAAAAGGTGATTTTTTTTTTTAAAAAATCAAAATGGTCCAAATTTTGAAAAAAAAATATTTTTGGATTAAAACAAAAAAAATATATGAAATTGCCTTTTGATAATTCTTTTGTATTTTTATTACGAAACTACAATTCAAGTCGAAAAAAATTACCTTCTATTTTATTTTGATATCTCTGTTGCTGAAAAAGTTATGAGCATTTAAAATAATTTCGTGCGAAATTTTGAAAAATTCCATTATTTTTAAAAGGGTTGAGATAAAAATCTAAAAAATTCCTAAAAACTCCTTTCAGTAGTTACTTGAAAATGAAAAAATTTCGACAACATCAAAAATGGTTGGGGTCACGGACTGACCGGTTTGGCATGAAATGCCCCATATATATCTAGAATGTCATAAATATAACGCTGATAGTTATAGTAATAATCATTATTATTATGTAATTTCAACAATGTAAGTCTCCCTACCATGCGCAACACGAAAGAAATTGCTGCGTCATGGGGAATTCTCGGATCTCGATCAACGTATCAACGTATGTGTGTATATATATATATATATGAATGTATTGCATACGTACAGTACATTTTTAACGCTATATGTACAATTATCCATGTGGTGTCGATCCAGCACTCGACGTGAACGTATGAAAAACTGTCGTATTCAGAAGGTCAGGTATTTAATGGATTTCAGAAAAATATCGAGAGCGTCATTAAATTTTGGTTTCGAAGAATGTAATGAGCGTGAACCTTATTTAGTTTCCAAAACGTAAAGTTTTATTATTGAATAATAAAATGTATTTTTAAAGAGCATTATCATTTATTATTAATGTTTTATTCCTGTCCCCGATTGGTTGAACAGAGTGTAGATAACGTTCATCTTAATTACATTCTTTCGATAACTGATGACACGAAAAAAAAAACGATATTTCAATCACGATGCGAACGAATGAATAAATGAATGAAAAATGAAACAATCGAAAAATATTGAATTTTATTATACACATAGAAGCTTAACGTATCGAAAAAAGTACAATAATGGATGGAATTAAATGAAAAATTGGAAAATGGGTATCCTCGAACGAATAAATGAATGAAAAATAAAATAATCGAGAAATATTGAATTTTATAATACACATAGAAACTTAACGTATGGAAAAAAGTACAATTATGATGGAATTAAATGAAAAATTGAAAAATGAGTTTTCTGATTGTTTTATTTGAAACGATCCGCATTATTGCCCTAAAACGTTGAAAAGGTGCTCGTGCTTATCGGATTAGTTAAACGCTCCTTGGAGCAAGGTAAGGGGAAAAGAGCGAAGCAGCACTGCGGCCCCGAAACAACCAAAGGGGCCACAATCTCGTCACGAGCACATACCATACATATATAAATGTATATATGTATATATATTCATCCGATTAGTATGTATATATCATTACTCGCGCTAGTATACATTTTAAGTTATATATATGTACATACATTTTATATATATATATGTATATGTATATAAAGAATCGTGTACACGGTATACATATATATTTCTGAAACGACGTGGTGAATTAGTGGTCAAAGTTTCACGAAGACAAAATTCAACTGTGGAGAAACGGAGAGATCAGAGAAAGATGGATAGAGAGAGAGAGAGAGAGAGAGAGAGAGAGAGAGAGAGAGAGAGAGAGAGAGAGAGAATTCACGCGAGTGACTACGTGGATATACGTGAGAAGAGATTTTTATCTGGACGCAACGCGGGCTGATGTTAACTAGCATTTATTTATGTAATTCATGGAGTTACAGAGGTGGTCCACCTGTCATCCCTTATACCGGTTTAACGCGGAGAGATATATCTATGGCATATATAGTTGACTCGGAAGATGAAAAAGGCCTATGGTAGGGAATGTCAACGTTTGTCGTGACATTTCTTCTTTTTTTCTTCCTTCGTACGGAGCATTCCAGACCGAATGAAAAAAGGTACGTTAGCCTCGGAATTTTTAATTTTTTTCTCTGCTTTCAAGGCTGACGGAGGTTGACAGGAAAAATTATTTTATACCAATTTTTTGACATTTAAAGTTCAGCTCAGTCGTTATCAGAAAAAGAGAAAGAGTTGCAACAATTGGAGATATTTTGTTTTTAAATTTCACCGTCAATTCGTAGTTTAAATTTATTTGTGGCATAGAATAAAATTGAACAAGATTAATAATTAGGTTTATGTTACTGTTATTAAACTCTTTTTGCGCTTACGATCGAACCTGGTTCTACTTATTTCGAACATTAATTCAGGTTGATTTTTACTCGTCTCTCCATAGCGCGATTAAAAAAAAAAATCATAAAAAAAACAGACTCCACGAAACGAAGCGATAGAATCTTTCCACTCTCACCGATCCACGCTCTTATCGCGCAGAAACAAGCAGTTTTTTAAATTCTCTCTATTTTTCTTGAATATATTTTTTTCTTTGGCTTTCTCTCGTTTTCTTATTCTCTTAGTTCGCGAGTGTTAATTCACCTCGTCCCAACGAACTACGGAAAAATCCACGTCGAGAAACTAATGGAGTCGCGACTTGAATTACCATTGAACATAGTTTCTCAATCAGATGTATATGTATAGATATGCATGTATATATACCGTAATAACGCTATTAACTAGAATTTCTTCGATCTTTCTCGCATTTGATTATTCATTCCGAGAGTGAAAAAAGTAACAGTATGAAAGGAAATGAGTCCTCAATGAACTCGTAGCAATTTACGACGAGCGAAATTTACTATTTCATTTTTTTTAACTTATATTCGGTGAATGTATAATTAACTTCATGGTATCGTGAATTGTAGGTGCAGAACTGATAAAATATTATTTCTCTCTCTCTCTCTCTCTCTCTCTCTCTCTCTCTCTCTCTCTCTCTCTCTCTCTCTCTCTCTCTCTCTCGCTATAAATTGACGCGTGATAATATTGGAATCATAATGGAAGAGTTTGGGTACAATATATATGGGGAATTCTACGCCAAATCGACCTACGTCAGACCCTTCCATTCTTTGATTTGGCTGAAAATTTTATATGTTGTATGACCCATTGAAAGAAGCGCTCTTGATTTTTTTCAGATTTTTTTGTCCATGCACTTGTGAGATATGATTTTTTTCACAAAATTCAATGTTTTTCTCTTCAAATGACTGTAACTCTCTCAAAAATCGACCAAATCGAACTTCTTTTTTTTATAAAAGTTGGTTTTTCACCGTACTGTTAGAAAAAAAATACGAAAAAATAATTAATATTTGCATTCCGTATTTTTTCTCAATTTAAAGCAATTTAAAGCAAAAAACATTGGTTTTAGGATGTTTGCCCATTTGTATTTTTTTCAAAAAATTTACAAAAAAACTTTGACAAATCATATAATTTTTGAGACCTGTCTCATCGTGGGCAAATTTTTCCTTATATATTTTTTCTTATTTTGAAAAAAAAATTCATTTTTTTATCAGTCAATTTGGACCAAATCGAACTATTTTTGTTGATATTTTGTTTCACACCAACATTTCTAATATAAAAAAGTCCTATTTGGTATGAATTGACTAAAAAAAAATTAAATTCCTTTTGAATCTAAGAAAAGAAATATGAAAAAATATTTCTCCACGATGGGACTGGTCTCAAAAATCTTTTAATTGGTCAAGGTTTTTTTTGTGAATTTGTTGAAGCAAATAAAAAGTGTCCAACATCTTAAATTTAATGACTTTTTGCTTAAACATTGAAAAAAAATATAGGGGACGATTTTTAATAATTATTTCATATTTTTTTCCGAAAGTCTGGTAAAAACCTATATTTAAAAAAAAAGTTCATTTTGATCCAAATTGACCGAAAAAATAAAATGAATTTTTTTTTCAAAATAAGAAAAAAAATATAAGGAAAAATCTGCCCACGATGAGACTGGTCTGAAAAATTATGTAATTTATCAAAGTTTTTTTGTGAATTTTTTGAAAAAAATAAAAATGGGCAATCATCCTAAAACCAATGTTTTTTTGCTTTAAATTGCTTTAAATTGAGAAAAAATATGGAATACAAATATCAATTATTCCTTTGTATTTTTTTTTTCTAATAGTACGGTGAAAAACCAACTTTTCTAAAAAAAAAAAGTTCGATTTGGTCGATTTTTGAGAGAGTTACAGTCATTTGAAGAAAAAAACATGGAATTTTGAAAAAAATCCATATCTCACAAGTGCATGGACAAAAAAATCTGAAAAAAATCAAAAGAGCTTCTTTCAATGGGTCACACAACATATAAAATTTTCAGCCAAATCAAAGAGTGGAAGGGTCAGACCCAGGTCGAATCGATAGGGAATGCCCCATATACAATAATAATTATGATCGTTGTTATTATCATTATCGTTGTAACGAACTGGACACGGTTCACTCGCAATTGGTTGCTTTTATTTTCCCGTCGCACAAACGTTACACGTTTAATTTATCAATGATTGAAAAATATTATTACTAATGCCCTTTTCCAATAGATATAACAACGATTGATAACTGTAAACGAACTGATTTCACACTCGTGAAAAATATGAACTAACTCCTCCCATCATTTTTCACCCATTGAAGCATATCAAAAATTAATGCAATTTTAAAAGCAAATACGTATAATAAAAGAAACTGTGAAAATATTAATGGACGGTGTATGATTTTTGTTTACGTGCGCACTCGTCACCATGTTCTCCTGATTCTCCATAAAGCTTCCTTCGTCACGTATCCAATGCAATAATTCCCTTTTCCTCTCCCGCGCGTGCCAACCCGATGGATTCAAACTCCCTCTTGTTGTTATTTTCCTACGCAAGTGTGTTCATTCCCGTCAGCCAATATAGAAGATAGCTGTGAAAGTATAACTCCATACAGTAAGGTTTCATGTGTTTTTATATATAGAACAAACGGAGATCCGCGCCATGTGTTTTTGCACCATGCTCCCCCGAAAGCCGTCTGCAATCGTCACCGGCAAAAATATTTTCTCATCGACCATTGTATTTCAGGGTCTACCATATGGACCCACATAACGAGTCTCTAGATCTGGCAGTCACTTTTACGTTGTATGTTTTTCGCACGCTGAAAATATTTGGTGCTTGGAAAAAGCCAAACATAAAAATTTATTTTTAACGTCAGTGAGTTAAGATTCTGCTGAAATATTGAGAAAATATGTCTTGATATACTCGCTTCTATTGGCCACGAAGATCTAACAAGAAATTGTCCAAAATCATCCAATTTTTCATTTCATTAAAATCGATTAAATACGATTGAATCAAAAAAATAATGAAGTGTTAGAATTTGATCTCTCTAATTACGGGATAATTTTGTTTTATTGCAAAATCTTAAATATACCCGAACAATGTTAAATATTCCGCTTTTTTTTTTTTTTTGCTTCGGTTCTCCATTTTTTCACCGTGCGTCGCGACTCATATACAAAATTTATACGAAACGAATTTCGAAGAGGAATCCGTGGCAATATTCCAAGGAACTTGGGGAGTTTGCGGGCACCATCTGTCCCGGAAAAAAGTTCCCCATGTAGTACGTGGGCCAAACTTATTGATATTAGATAAAAAAATAAATAAATAAATACTTATGTAGAGTGAACTAGCTAGAAAAGCTTTTTTCATATATTTTTTTTACACGGATTTCGTTTTCGTCGCCAAAATAAATCAATCATTTTTATTTTTTACCACAATAATTCCTGCTCATAGATTTTATTATTTCTCTTCTGTTGTAAAATAATATTTCAAATGTACGCGGCCTAAAGTTTCGAAATAAAAAGTACGAAATTAATGTATCATCATTTTTCTGTAGCACCTACTTTACAACCGAACTACTTTGTAGGGGTTTCAAAATTGTTTCTTTTTTTGACACCCATATATATGAGGGTTTCAACGAAGCTGGGAACGATCTGAAACCGCACAGATAACAACGTTCTATAGAGGACTTATATGAGCAAAAATAATATTGATGCTTATGTATAACGTGAGAAATGTCGAGGAGTCTGTACGAGGGGATGAAATGTCTCTCTTCCACCCAAAATATTATACGCCAAAAGACCCCTCGTCGTATTATGTTTGTTTTTTATAAAAAGTGAACCAAGTAATATCCGGACTATGGTGAATGAAAACATAAATAAATGTATATATGAATTTTCTTTAAATTTTCCAAAAACTCCCTTGCTAACAAAATAAAAGTATCAAATTCGCTAACCAAAAAGGGACTTCAATTCACAAAGTTCGATGTAATCAATCCGAATCCAAATTCCGTTGATTGATTACGTTTGAACGAAAATTTAAAAGAATTCATGAACAATTCATAGAGATGAATCAAGATTTTTATTCCCATCAAATTTATTCGAAAAGTCGTTAAAAAAAGCAAATGCTGATGAAGTGTATTTTTTTCGGAAAATGAGATCGCTTTTAATAATTTACGCGATGCGCATTTATTTTACGGGATAGAACCATTAATTTTGTTTATTTTTATCTACTAAACAATGTGAATTACAAAGAAAAAAAAAATGGAGCATTTTCTCGAGGACCATTACTCCCTCACGAGAAAAGCAGATAGGGGATTACATAAAATCAGTGGAAATGCCGGTTACGATATATATATATATATATATATATAGGGGCAAAGTACTTTAATAATGAAGGTGCACATCGCATCGTTCATCGGCACCGACTACGATCGATGCACACTCAACCCTGCAGCTCCTCCCTCTGCTCTTATATACAATACATACTTTATATATATACAAACGTATATCTTACTCGCACTAATGCGCTCTCTTTCTCCAAGTAAAACGTATTTTCTGTGTGCTCTACGATTTATACCCGAGAATGTATAGTTCTCTATGATACACACACATTTTCTTTCACCCTTCGCCCACATTGCAAGAATATTACAATACTTACTCACGAAGAATGACCTACCAAGTATCTGCCATGAATCTCTTACCTCATACAGAAGAGTTGTTCTTACTTAGTTATTCATCTTGACGATTCCGAGAGACAGAGATATTACACACAAATATATTATATATGTATACGTCTGTATCTATATGTCAACCGAAATCTTGGGGATGAATAATGGTACATATGTATGAGAGATTTCATGTGAAACGCAACGATTTTTGGTAGAGGGAATTTTTATCAGCCCGACGCCGAGGTGAAGAAAAGAAGCAAGAGGGTAAAGAGCTCTTCGAAACCCGATTTACATTTTTTTTTTTTTTTTCATTGTAAACGAGGCTTTTTCTATAAGTCAATCGCAACTTCCGTCAAATATATACTTTCCTGATATTTGCAAAATTCTGTTGAAAGAAGTGTTGATTGAAAAAATGTAAAATAAATTCTTACAGGTTCATCATACTTCGGACAACTTGCGAAAAAAAAATTGAATCGCTCTGCAAATCAATAAAAATTCACGAAACAATTTTAACAAAATAACTCTGATTTATTCTTTTGAGGGTTCCGTACGTACAAATGAAAAAAAAAAAAAAAAAAAAAAAAAAAAAACGGAACCCTTATAGGATCACTCGTGTGTCTATATCTATCTGTCCGTCTATCACAGCCAATTTGCTCCGAATCTACTGGACCGATTAAGTTGAAATTTGGTACACATATGAATTTCTCTGACCCAAACACGGGCGTGTAACGTAAATAAATGAACTTTGAATATAGGGGTCACTTTTGGGGAGGAAATTAGAAAATTAAAAAAGAAAGTTTTGCAAACTGTACCGTGTGGCATATCAAATGAAAGGGCTTGTTGTGAGAGTCTTCAATATATTTTTTTTATAATTTTAAAATAAATAGTTTTAAAGTTATTTAAGGAAATAGATGAAAATTGACCATTCCCCTCCCCCCCCCCTTATCGCCGAAACTACTGACCCTAAAATTTTGAAAAAAATACAAAAAATAGTTCTTTACTTACGACGCTGAAGTTTGCAACGTTGGAGTCTAACGAAATGAACGAAAAAATCATTTGTAATTCACGTATTTTTTATTTCGTGAATCATTGGTGTATATTGAAAAACTACAAATTGAAAATTAGGCAGGGAACAGAATTGGAGAATTACTCGAATTATTGGAAAGTTTTTTCAGATCATTTCGTTGGACTCCAACGTTGCAAACTTCAGCCTCATCTTTACTTATAGATTACAAGAAAACCTATAAAATGTTTATGGTCTTAAAATGTTTAGTTACCACAAACAAATTTGGGACAGATTTAAAAAAAACATGGTAGATAACATATTCATCGTATGGAACCTTCTCCACGCGAGTTCAACTCGCACTTGTCCGCTTTTTTCCCTTTAAAACAACTAGATCGAATTTCAAAAATCGTGGAGTCTGTGCTATGACATTCCATACTGACCCAACGATTTTTTATTTTTTCTACAGACAACATTATTGAAACGTTTTGCATAAAATAGTCGTTTGTTTTTGTTTTTTTTTTTTTGATTATCGGTATTTTTTTTGATGGAATGGAAGGAACAAAGAAGATTTTGTGGTAAATGAAGAACAAAATAACGTGTGAGTTTCGAATTGAAACGATAACGTATGTCGTAAATTTATTCACAAGATTTAAATTATCGAAGTATATTAGCAAATATACAGTGGGTGGGTATACGTGTATGGATACGCGTGTTGATGCGCAATGAATGTTTTTTCTTTTTTTTAAATATTTATTTATTTTTTTGCTTTTGCTTCATCAAGTTACTCTGTTACCTCGAGAATTCGACGTCCAAAATTGAATACTTTTTCAATTGTTTCATTGGATTTTTGTTCTATTTAAATTATTCATTCTCATTTGTATTTTTTCTTTTTTTTTTGTATTTATTAATTTTTTTAACTGTTTGTTCTGTTATTTCACGGCGATTATATCTTACACGAGGCGGAATTATAGTTACATATTTACATATCATACACGATACAACCTTTTGCGCCTTTTTTTTCGCTTTGCATTCTTTTTTTTTTCTCGTCAGTCATATAAAATTACAAAAAATTGCCTACCTAAAATGAGTCTCAGCACTGCATTTCTGAACGTTCCACTTATTTTCGTTTTCTTTTACTCTCTCTCTCTCTCTCTCGCTCTTAATGAACAAAAATTATATTTCGATTTATACACAGCTCAATACATACATATACGTATACAATATATATGTATGTACATTGAAAAAAAAAACAATATATTTACAGCCACGATTCAGCGGGGACAATCGTATTTATCTGATGCATTTTTTTTCGATCTCGAAGCCCCGATCGCAATATTTTCGTAAGCACAAACTTAAGTAAACCGTATTAAGCGATTAGTCACTGGCGAGGTAGTAGGCCATCGATAATAATTTACACTTTTTTTTTTCAGGGCACAATTCCCACTTTCTCGATCGTCAAAGGGGTCGTAAGAAAAAATTGGTATCGCGTAAATTAGTGATCAAATGGAATAAAGGAAAAAAAATGAACAATGTCGCCATTTACAATAATCGTCGTTTCTGAGGTCCTTTTACGAAGGTCAAGGCCGGAATTGTATTTTTTAAAAAAGTCAAAGGCGTTACATTGAAAAATGAATAGAAATACAATCTCTTCAATTGAAAACTGTTTTTTGTCCATCCAACACATTATAACAGCATTTTTAAGTCTGGTGAAAATGCTATTTCGCATACAAGAAAAAGAACAATATTCCCCCAAGAGAAAACGGTAGCTTTTCTCTGTCCAAAACTTCGCCAAAGTGTTAGTCGAGGCCTTTTTGTGGACTGCAGTCTCAAAATGCGAAAAATACAAATTAACAAATTGCGACGAAGCGCCAAAATAGAATTGGCGAAATAACCGCGACGAGCCTCACCCGACTCGTTCTTTAGCACCCTTATACCTGTCTCTCTTCTTTTTTTTTACGCCGCCATCTCGCCATTCCCCAACGTTAATTAAATAATTAGCGCAGCTTGCAATTTTTCCTCTTCCTACTCTTCATTCTCGTTCTCATTTTCGATGTCGCGAAGCAATGATACAATATATTTTCTCCCATTTGACTAGACTCGGCGTATCGTTAATCGCGAGACAAAAACAAAGCAAAAAAGACCCTTTACTGGTCGCGTTGCAAGACATGGAGGAGAAGAGAAATTTGGCGATAAATGAAGAACTGAAAAATGAGGAAGGAAGAGAAATTATCGCGCGAGATTGGTATAATGAAATATTTTCTCTCTTTAAAAGCAGAAAATCTGTTTTTTTTTTTTTTTTTTCAACCTCCTTGTCTTTGAGCATTTCTGTGAGTTTTTTTTTTTCTCTTCTCCAAAAATATCGTCGCACATTCGATACTTATGAACGAAAACAATTTTTCCGCTGACACAACGAAGGCCCGAAGAGGAGCCAAAAATTTTAATAAAAAAAGAAAAGAAGACAAACATTTTCCTTTTATCGTATACGCTCGTAACGACGCCCTTACACAACTATTTATTATAGACACCATTTTGTAATCTCCTTTTAAATTTTACTTAACGTTTCGGAATAATTGAGTTCAAGAGATCTCCAAACGTTGCGTGTCACATGAGAAATGGGAGTTTGCGCAATTTATATTTTATACATGTTTGTTTGTTTTTTTCTTTCTTTGCTGGCGATGCACATGAGAAGTTCCGAAGAAGAAAAATTTCGGATAAAACACACACACACACACACACGCACACATACACGGACACGAGCAGATCTATGTATATCTTCTTTTTTTGTCTCGAAATTTCATCAAAGCTCAATGTCGCTCTGAGATCCGGCACAGTACGACAAGAAGAAAAAGGAAAACGTTCCGCCCCTCCCCTCCCCTTCCCCCCCCCCCCTCCCCTCCCACCGTAAATCACAGTATGGCTCGCGTAAAACATCGGGCGGAATGTGAAAAATCCTCGTTTCGTTGCTGCAAGAAGCAAAGGAAGATGAACGAAGAACCGAACATGTTAGAAACTTTTCGGTAAAGAAGAGAAATCTCTTATACGAGATAAGCCTGTCCAGGTTGGGACGGTTGTTGTTGCCTCCAGGCGATCCTTTCGAGGGTCGAGTAGTCCGAATCAATGGAAGAGTATATGTGCTCAGAGAGCGGTCTCCTACTCTCGTTGACAGCATCCATAGGTCCCTCCTGATAGCCACGATTCATCGTTAATCTTGGACTTGGGCTGGCAGCAGTTGAGCTTACCGGTGTATCCCTTCCGGGTAGATCGTTGTTTCTATTAACGTTGCTTTGTCCAATCGTCACGGTACTCGTATAAGCCGGTGGCGCTTGTAACAATTCAGGCGAGTCTTTGAACAACGAGTGATTGTGATGATGATTATTATGATGATGATGACCCTGTATGTGTCCGTGTACGCGAAGCGTCGATGTCCCCTTTTCCGGTCTTCCCTCGAGGGTATACGTATTAACATTGCGTCGATAAAGAGAGGATGATTTTCTTCTAAGTGCATCCCCGGTTGGCATTGCAAATCTAAGCCTCTCCCAGAAACGTTTTTCTCCCCATCTTATAGTCGTTGCGGTTCTAAGATACGGCCTTAATTCAGGATCGGCCTCGGCTTCTGGTCCGACCGTACCTGCTTGGACAACGACTAATTGTCCGGTCCGGCTTCTCATCGCCTCGTGAACTGCCGCTCGAAATTCAAATCTGGACCATTCGGTTTGCAAGAAATTACGTGTAAGTACGATAACCACTCGTTTGGAAGCTTCCGCGGCTTCTAGAACAACCGGTGCAGCCGCTCGAAGACACGGTAAGTCACGATGATGTAGACAAAGCCTCAGGCCACTCGGACCATGCTCGAGCTCAACTATCAACGAGTGTAATACAAAATCCTCGTCTTTCGGGCTGTAACATACGTAACCGTCGTAAAGACGTTCCTTGTCGTCATTGGGTGATGATTTTGCCCAAAATCTAACCCCGTAACGCGTATAAGCCCATGTTCTAACCGGTTCCCGAAATATGAAGGCTAATACGGCGATAACGAGTAAAAGTAGCACAGCCGAGAGGGTCGCTGCGACCATCGGCAAATAATCTGATATCATTATACTCTCGATAACCCCACCTTGAGCATAATAGTCCGAACACGCTGTCTCGTTAACGTTCAAACGACGTCGATAAGCCGGCCGCGCCTCGTTATTGTAACACCAAACGTCAGACGCGTCAATCACTTTGTGGGCATTGTCCGACACCCAGGTAGACAATTCCTGGAGGAATTTGCAACGACACGACCAGGGATTATCACCCAATGAGAGTTCGATCAAACGGGTATTCAATGTTACCTGCCAGATGGGAAAAGTCACCAGACGGTTCCCACTTAATTTTAATATCTCCAATGAGCGCAGCGAGAAAAGGGTCAAATTACCGATATAACTGATCATATTGTTCTGCAGATATAATTCCCGTAGATGATAGAGATGCTCGAACTCGAAACCCTTCAGTTCGGCGATCTTGTTGTCCTCGAGATGCAATACTTGAAGATTGTTTAGACCGTTGAACGTACGATTCTGTATCGATTCTATACCACTCGCGTTCACGTAAAGTACTCGCATATTTTTTCTACCAATGAATACGTGATTCTGCAATTCGCGAAAATCATTACCGTCGAGATAAACTTCGGTAGCGTCCATTGGTATTCTTCGCGGTATATCCTGGGAGCCAAGACCGGAACAATCCACAACGTTTGTATTCCACGTTTGATCGTGATAACACTTACAATCCGATGGGCAGGTCATTTCGCAATCGCAAGCGTCAAAATCACAACAGTGACATAGCGCGAAACAATGAGCCTCATAACGACACAAAAATTGTTCTGGACGAGCGACCGCGGCCGACACAATTGCGGTACCACGAGGACCAGAGACACGGCACATCGCGTTATCGAGGTCCATAACACGGGGATATTGTCGGAGCGCGCTCATGTTGTTTATTACCGGCAACCAATCGATAGAACAATTGCAATTGAACGGATTACCACCGATGTAAAATTCCGGCAAAAATTTGCCCTCCGGCACTGGAGTGAGACGCAACGAGTTTAATTCCATCGTTTCGATCATGTTCGCGTACATATCGACGCGAGTTAAATTCGTTTTACGAGTGAACGTATTCGCTCTGACGGTACTTATGTAATTATTATTTATAAACAATAATTCAACGCTGTCAGGTACCGAAAGAGGCGACAATTCGGTGATACGATTGTGGCTAGCGTCCAACGTTCTAACGCGAAGATCCCTTATCTGGTAATAATTCCCAAGACTCTCGATGAAATTCCCGTGTATATCGAGCCACTTTAGATTACTGGGTATGAAGGCGTAATCAAACCACTCGATATGGTTCTCAGATAGATTGAGCAACAGGAGGCTGGCTATACTCGTGAATATGCCGTTTATGTCGGACAAGAAATTTCCGTCCAACCTTATAGCCTCGAGACGAGTATTTCTCTCGAAAGCGTCTCTCTCAACGTGCTGTACTTTGTTACGGGCAAGATTAAGTATTTGCAAATTCGGCAAATCCCAGAGCATGCCCCGCGACAAATTTCCAATCTCATTGCCAATTAGGCGCAGTCCGGTGAGCTGATTCAAATTGCGAAAAGAGCCATTGTGGAAATCAGTTATTTTGTTCTCGCCAAGATCGAGGGTTTTGAGAAAGGCCAGATCGCGCAATGCCTCGGGCACACTAGTAAGTTCATTGCCACTAAGATCGAGCTCTTTAAGATCGGAACAATTTTTGAAAGCCTGCTGATCGATCGTGACAATAGCGTTGCCCGAGAGAGTAAGTCGATTCAGTACGTAGAGACCGTTGAACAGCTGAGCGCTTACGCTGTGCAAACGATTGTCCGATAGCTCAAGCGTATGAAGATTATAGAGCGGCATAAAGGAATTACTCTCGATGTGACTAATGCTGTTGTTCCGAAGATCGAGAATTTGGAGAAAGAACAGATCTTTGAACATTTTTGCATCAATGCGAGTAAGGGTGTTGTAGGATAAATCAAGAACGATTAGTCTAATGAGACCGAGAAACGTGGTTTCATCGACATTGTCACTATCCAACCGATTGCCACCAAGATTAAGGATTAATAATTGCTCCAGACGAGTAAAGGTGCCTCTCGGTAAATTTTTTAATTCGTTACGATGCAGATGTATCTCACGTAGATCACGAGTGCTGGCGAACATCGCTTCGGGCAACGATTCCAGGCTATTGTAACTGACATTGATGACACGTAGACTGGTTAAACCGGTAAGCGCGTCACTGGCGATCGAACTTATGGCATTATGTTGTAGATACAATTCCTGAAGTTGTCGAAGATCGGAGAGTGGGCTCTCCTCGGGCAACGATTTGATCTCATTTCGTGAAAGATCGAGAGCTCGTATGTCGGCATGACAATCGGCACGATTAACTCGCGAATCTATCAGACCAACTTCTTCGATGGTAGCGAAACGATTATCCGTGAGATTGAGTATCTGAAGATTATTTAATCCGCAAAGTAAATTTTTCGGTAAGCTTTTCAGATTACTGCTGACGATTTCGAGGGTTTGCAACTCGCGCAGACCAGCAAGAGCTTCGGTATCGAGCTCGAGGACTCGGTTGGCGCTCCAATCAGTATTACCGGTGCGTAGAGTAAGCCTCTTTAGTTCGCCAAGTGGCTGAAAAGCGGCTTCCGGTATACGCAGTATTTTGCATCCATCGATGCTCAATTCGTGAAGACCGCTTAGGCGATTCCAGCTCTCACCCGATATAATGCTCTCGAAGTGATGAACGCTACTGCAGCCAAGTGCTAGCTTGTAAGCGCCATCGAGGGATGGAAATAGGGCCGCAAGGGCTGACGAATCGAGTGTTCTGAGTGAACACGCAGCGGAACGCGTGTCGTTACCGTCGGACGACCAATGACAGGATGCACCACATAGCCCTACGCTCATTATTGACCAACATAGTAGCGTGCATACGACCACATTCGACAACGTTATTTTCACCCTTGGAGCC
The DNA here is from genome assembly GCA_963989365.1 of Rhimphoctona megacephalus. Lineage (NCBI taxonomy): Eukaryota > Metazoa > Arthropoda > Insecta > Hymenoptera > Ichneumonidae > Rhimphoctona > Rhimphoctona megacephalus. The sequence goes on along the minus strand of OZ022419.1, from coordinate 25,928,385 downwards.
CATGTCACAGCCATTTTTTATATCCTTTACTTTATCGTAATCCAGGTGAAAAATCGCGATAATACGTCGACGCGAGAAACGCGAGACACTCGATCACGTACATGTGTAAAAGTATCACAGGAGCGATCTTTTGGTCATATTTTAACTGCTTCGTGCCCTCACGACACCTTACTTCCTCTCACTTTATCTTATGTCCTTTTTCCTCGCTTCTTTCTTCACATACACACACAAACAACCACGATTTCGCGCGCACTGTTTTTATTTTCACGCTTCCTCAAGTTTTTCTTCCCGCGATTCAACTCCTTTTCGCGCCTTTATTCCAAAATGGCGTCTCACTTTCACGAATTTGGTTGATATTGAAGAAATACCGTTTACGGTATTCTGCTTATCAACCGTAAACAAAAGGAATCTTTTTGTCCGTCGTACAAGAGAGAGAACATGGCATCTAGCCGTTCAGACGCTCGCGACCCGTTTGACTCTCGTGGTTCTGTTTATACATATACGTATACACAAATATAAATACATATATACATATACCTATTGATGTATATACATATAGATATATGTGCATATACACGTATATATGTATAACGTGATAATAACAAAGGCGCGGAAAACTCAAAGATACTCGTTCCACGAACGTTCGAGTCGCACTGATCGTTTCTCGGCCAAGTACGAGACGGGTGGTGACGGTAGAATTTCACGAGTCAACGGAGTGGGGGCAACCGTCGGGCACGAGTTAAGGCGAGCTGGAGAGGGAAGGGAAATGGAAACAGGAATCCCCGAGTAGTTTCGAACGATACCGCAGCGAAAGCTTCGAGACTGCGCCACCGTACGGCGCATACGGGCTCGACATTGGATCTACCCTCGATGCACGCGAGGTGGGGTGGATGCGAGGACTCGTAGTAGGGATAAAAGAGAGCTAGGGCGACCCTAGATGACGAAACGCCATGGGCTTCTATTCATTCTTCGATAGCCTGGGCCAAAAGCGGGCTACATCGACAAAAGTACCACAGACTGGGGCAGGGGGGCTTAAAGGCGGTCACGAAAGTCTTTTTCAGGTACCAAGAAACATCCCAGAATGAAAATAAAAAGGGAACAAAAAATCGTATAAGATTTTTTTCATAGAAAAAAAAGATCGGTCACTCGGCCTCCGAAGGGAACAGGCTCACACCCTCGAGCGACAGGATGTAAATCTCTGAAAAATACATTCATGTATGCGAAGGATGAAAGGACAAATGTAACTTTTGAAAGAGAATGTCTCATTTATGAGAAATTTTTTTAATCGACTAGCCCCATTCGATCAAAACGTTTAATAATATTTAGACTGCTAATTGGAAAAATAATTCGTTATGTGATGATTTATAATCACAATCCACGTAACTCGAACTTTAATAGTGGTTTATTCCATTCATCATTTTTTATTGACAAACTCATTTTTTTTATCGTTATTAAATCATATCGACTTTCTATTAACAATGAAAATTTATTACAACATTTTTCAAGGAGCTTAATGCAACAACGAACATTATAATCGCACCATCAATTTGCGCACGTACACTTTGAGCAGTAAGTTGCTGTAATTAATTTTCTGTGCCAAAAACACACGGCCTAGTCCCACGTCATTCCATTTATGTATCGATTAATCGGTACAGATTTATAAAAGCGAACTTTTTCATTTACATAAACCTTAAAATAGTTTTCATTACGAGATCTTCTTTTTTTTTTAGGATTGGCGTGTACTTTCATCTTTTTACTTTATAAAATCAATCGATGATCTATTTCACGAGTAGCTCCAAGCTACGAGTGGTAATTAAAACAGATATAAAGAAGAGTAATTGTTCGATCGATGAAAAGAGAATTTTACAAAAACTTTATCAAGTGCTTGAATTCAATTAACACGAAACATAATTCAATTTGTTTTAATCTACAATAAAATAAGCAAAGAATCGTTGTGGAGTACGATTCGTTTCTCGAGTTGATGTAGACTGTCTCAGTACCTTTCGAGGGTAAAAATTAAATATTGGTCGATAAGGTCATGTTCTCCGTAACAGACGAGAAACGTTCTTGGTTTGTGACAGTCGGTCATAACGAGACGTCAAGGCAAAAATGATAACTCGTTTTTCACGCTACTCTAAATACATACCTGTGTGCTTGAAACAATAATTACGATGATAATTATACAAATTTTACGAGTTTCGTTGCAATGAGAAAAAAATAAAACGAAAGATGAAAAGGAGAATACTCTGTTTGATTTACTGCAACGACCCAGTTACGAGTGACGAGGTCGTAAAGATCTTCAGAGTATAATAAAATAGGTAGGAAAAAAATAAACGAAAGAGAAGAAGAGTGGAAACAGAAAGAAAAAAAAACTTCACCTTTGCACGATAATTTTCGAGTGCAGTACTTATCGTGCATTTCTCCCAATGCTTCCACCTTTTCTTCAGACCAGAATTATTCATATTCGTAATTTTTACCTTTATGAAAGACGAAAGTAACAAAAAATATAACTTTTCATTTCCCTGGTGAATGGCACCACACATTTTATTCAACTGATAGACAGGTACAAAAAATCCCATTATAAATTGCTCAAACAGTCTTTTATTTTACATCGAAATATTTGACATATGTCATATAATTATGACGACCTCGTTCATATAATAATTACGAATATAAACATAAGCTTGATTTAAAAAATAGCTTTGAATACAAAAAAGGCCTCGCTATATTAAATATATCTTTACTTCCGGTGAACACGGTGAAAACAGTTTAAGCAGAATGACTGATAAGAAGGAAGACGCTGGAAAAGACGATGATCCACGTTTTGAGTTTATACTGCAGTATTTGATTCGGTCGAGCAAATTGAAATCGGAAAAATGGGCGAAAATGATGAATACCGAAGAGTTCAAAGTAATGTTAAATAATTTTACTTCTTCAATTAACGTGAAAAATAACGAGCTATTTATAAATCTAATCAAGACTCTTCTTTTCTACCTTCACATTCATTTCTTCCTCAAATAATTCAATAAATTTACTAATGTTGGAAATAATACCAATTTGCTATACGTTTAAATACTCGACTCGTTGTATTTTTTAATCGACCTTTTTATGCAGGATATAATAATTAAATTTTTTGATACTCCGAGCGAAAATATGTTAACGATGCAAATATCACCTGCCGGAGTTCTTGTACCTTCTCTGAGCCTACAGACTGGTGGAAAAGTCAAAATTTCGTATTTTATGAGAAAAACACCGGACAAGATTACGGACAGTAATTACAGAGAAGTCATGATACCAGGTGATATGTCTCCGAAACCATTGGAGGATCTCGCTGTTTTGTTTGAAGAGGTGTTATTATTATTTTTTTTTAAATGGATATATTTCATTATTAAAAAAAAAAATGAATAATTTAATAATTAATTCGATTTGATGAGATAATTAATTAATCATTTTTCATTTTTATTTCAACGTATATTAAAAATCTCTCATAAAAATATAATTTCTTAAGTCACATAATGTATATCGAATAACGTTTTTTCCCCAGGCTTACGTTCCAATTCTTTTGAATCCCAGAAATCAAGTTGGTTGGCCATCAGTTGCCACCGATGATCTAAAAAAGCACGTTCACGATTTTGGAAACTCGATACGTCAGGTATAAAGTCAGATTTACAATGATATCAAGTTGTAAATCTCCCCATTAATCTCGTTTAAGCTCGAACGTAAAATTATCCCAACGTAATCACACCCAAATAAAAAAAAAAAAATCGAACATTCCGAAAAATGTTCTCTAGCATTTGGCAGTGCTACACCTCGGTTCTTTATTTCTCTATTCTCAAATAACTCTATGGCTAAATATGTCCATTTTGATTGATCTCTATTTTTAAATGTCACTATGTTTCATCAACTCTATGAGTAAATATCTGTATTCTATAGAAACACCACAACTCTATTCTTTATTTCTTTATTCTTATACCCAAACCAAAATTGAAGAAAAATAGATTCCCCGAAAAGTTGCTAAGATTAAGAGAGATTAAGGCGAGCAACCATTTTAGGAGACTGAAAATTAGATGATTTTTGGATTTGTTTTTATTGTGAAAAAAAAAAACGGAAATTTCCGCAACTCTGACAATAATTTATTCATATTTTCATACATCTCTGGTCATTTTTTCAAGTTATTTCATGCATTAGTTAAGGTGTAATCCTTTGTGTCCCTTGGCGTGTCCTCATCGTCGTTGTCGATTTACGGGAATTGTGCAGCTCGCAATTAGCATCTGAAATAGCCCAACAAATTTTTATACTTTCTTGAGATGTTTTTTTAAGAAGGTGAACCTAAATTTTGAAAAAAAAAATCGAGAATTGAATCTTGGAACGTGTTCGAACCAAAAATGATCGACTTTTAGCATTTTTCCCCCGGCATTTTGCAATAATAAATATGTTTTAAACAATCTAATCTTTCCAACTTTAGGCTCATGTTTTCATAAATTATATTATGTAACCGTGCTCCAAATTTGAAGATGATCCATCAATTAGTTTTTGAGTTATGATTCCCGCAGATTGAAAAAATGTCGTTTCGAGAAAAACACGTTTAAAGTTTGAGCGCGCTTGGGAGTCGAGCGGAGAGTCTTTACCATTTATATACATACCGTTAGAAGGAATCTGAATATCGTTTTGAAATTTTCAGAGTATATTCTTAGGATATTTTGCTAACGATTTATGAAATAAAAAAAAAAATTGATTTTTTGAAGCATCTAAAGTGGTTGCTCGCCCTAAATTGATCGGTATTTTCGGCGATTATTAAATTTCAATCACGAGGAGATAGTATTTTTATATTTTTTTTTTTCTATATGAAGGCATCCCCCATCTTAATATTGCATATGTTACATCATTTTTTATTGATAATAATAGCTAGAAAAAAATTTGGACCAATTTTGGGCTGGAGCCGTGATTCTATATATTTACCGAAGTTCCCAGTCATTTTGCATTTTTCGTTTTTTTCAATTACATAGTTTAACTTTTCGGGCACTTGGTATGTTTGTTTATTTTTTTATGTGTATGCGAGTATCTCATTTGCAGATCCGTGGAAAAATGAGCGGGCAAACCTTGTTACCGATGCCGATCGGAGTCGAACGAATTTTCGATATCGATTTAACGCCTGAGCAATTGGCGAGCAATCAATCGGACATTCAATTGAAGAGCAGTATTGAGGAGATTGTAATTAAGTGGTCGACACAGATAAACGATGTGTTGAGCGAAGATAATTCGCGCATGGATAATAATTATCCTACGCCTAATCTCGGTAATTATTCAAATTGGTTTGTGAGACATATCGAATATTTAAAATATCAATAATTATTATTCAAATTTATACGCATATCATTTTGATTATGCAGAACTCGAATTTTGGCGTCATAGACTTCGAAATCTCGAATCTATTTACGACCAAATACGAGATCCTCGTGTTAAGAGGATGGTTTCACTTCTCGAAACAACAGAAAGTCCATATTTACCTTCTTTCAAGACGCTCTTCAAAAATGTCATAGCAGGTTTAGAGAAATATATTTAAATTTTCAAAAATTTTGTTGACACTACTTTTTTAGTACATTAAACATAAAAGTTCTTTCTTCTAGCAAACGAACACATATATATATATATATATATATTTTTATAGGCGTTATTGAGGCACGCGATATATGTCTATATTTGAAACCACTGCAATCGTACTTCGAGGAAATCGAGAGTGCTGAATTTAGCGATATCGAGCGAATATTGAAAAAAATGATGCATTGTGTTTGTCTTGCGTGGGCGAACTCGCGATATTTTTGCACCACCACACGAATAATAACACTCCTTAGAGAAATTTCTAATCTTATAATTGACCAAGTAAAAAATTTGACGTTTTAAATCAGAAAAAAATATTTCGACTATAAACAAATTGATTTTTTGTTTTCTTCTTCTTTCTTTTTTTTTTTTTTTTTTTTATCAAGGGCACAAAATATCTTGACGTAGGCTCATTGTTCGAAGGAGATATCGACGACAATATTATACGTCTCGATCAAACATTGAGCATCGCCGAAAATTTTCGCGACACTTTTGAACATTTTCGCGAGAAAGTCGAAAATTATTTCAAAGCACCAGCTGAGCCGATACTTTGGACTTTTCATCAAAAATTGATATTTCCACGATTGATGAAATTTGAGGAACGCTTGAAAGAAATACAAGTAAACAAATCGTGTTTCTCAATGTCAATAAAAAATGTTAAATAATCATTTTTAGGTAATTTATTGAGAGTATATTGGTTTCCATTATTGGTTTATCGCACTTTAGCAATTATTCGAAATAGCAGAAGATTATTTTAAGCTCGAGAAAATTGAGATTTCCGGGCTGCAGGGCAAAAAATTATGTCAAATGGCATATGATATTTACGATGAATTCGTTAAAGCTTACAACGAATTTAGTTCTGTACAGTACGATATTTTGTTACCCGAAGACGACGAATTTACGAAAGATCTCAATGAATTTTTAACGAAAGTATGTTAAAAAATGTATAATTGTAAAACTGAGGATCGCAGTTAAGATCAATTGAAAAAAAAAAAAAACTTAAAACAACGTTGATTCAGGTGGAAGAATACGATCGAAGATTGGCGACGATTTTTACCAATGCATTTTCAGAATGTCACAACATCGATGAAATATTCCGACTCACATTGATCATGGGCACGATTTCTCTGAGGCCAACGATCCTCGAACTGCTTTACGAAAATTACAATAAATTTATGTCGATGTTGCACGAATATTTGGACGATGTAAAAGTAAATAGTACGCTATATTTTATCCAAATTTATCGAAAAACCAGCTCGAACTTATCGAATTCATCGTCAATACACATTTGTTTATTTTAAATAATTGTAGGTAATATTTGATAAGAGAATGGAAAGTAGGAAAAACGAAGGTACCATGAGCATTGATGTTTACTTTCCTCCGGTTGCTGGTGCACTCTGCTTCTTAAAAAAACTGAAAGTTCGCATCGATTATCCTATGGACTTGCTCAAATTGATCGAGCATCCGGTATTAAACACTGAAAGTGCAAATGAACTTGATGCAAAGTACAAAGAACTGCAGGTATTCTTTCTTTATTTCAAAACTAACTGCGGACATGGTGCGAATTGTATAACAGAAATAAGTCTAACAATAGGTACATAAACTGCTATTTTTCGGATTTCGATAATCGAAATTCGGAGCAGAGATCGCGATCTTATTATGATTTTTTAGAGAACTTTGCAGAAAAAATTGATTTATCATCCGATCATTGAGATAAGATGAAAAAAATATCTGAAAAATAGTTTTTGGGCTTATCTCATACAAAGGTAGAAAAAAATAATCGTTGTTTCCGGTGCGTTTTGGATAAAAATATATCAATTTAGGTTATTTAAAATAATATTGAAAATGAAATATTTTTCAAGATTTTGGCCGCTTTATAAAACTAGCCGTAGCGTTTTTCCTATTTGGAATTAAAACTCTACCGGTGGTCTCATAAATATACGGTTAAAAATATCATTAAAGAATCTGTTGGAACAATCCGAACAAGAAATATTCAAGGAATGGGCTGACAAAGTACCGGAAATATGCTCGACAAATTTGGCCAAAACGCTTCTTGTAGTTCACGACGATCGTACTTTGGCATTAAATTTTGATCCAGAATTATCGACTTTATTACGAGAAATACGTTACATGATAATAATGAAGAGAACCGATTTGCCTCAAGAAGCGGAGGATCTCTTCGCGAGAACACAATTTTTCTTCGAGAGCGTATACAATCTTAATCTTATAATAAATTGGTAAGCAATTATTTGTCATTTTTCAACAGAATATTCGTCACTACTGAATAATTGGAATTCGTAGTTTAATTTGTTCTCACATTGGTGAATTTAGGTACAATAGAATTCGAGAGCATAGTTCACCCGTCGAAATGGAATTAGTGAAAGAGGAAATTGAAACTATCGATCAAATGATTGATGATGGCCAAGAAAATTACGACTGGAATTCACCAGGTATAAGAACAATAGATAAAACATTTTAAATTTATGGAGGTTTAATTAAACAAATGATGAAATAGAATTTAAATGAGCATTTTAATTTGAGAAAAAATCTAATGGATTAAGTGAGAGAGTGTCAAAAGATAATATCGATGAATATATTTGCTATAATTAGCAATTAATATGTTTATAACTATATCGACTATTAATTATATTACTAGAATTTATTTGCTAATTAGCAATTAGTGTATCTATTCCCATATCGAGTCTTAACAATGATTTATATAAAAAGATACTTCTTTCGATAAAACTAACTGAAAATTATCGCCAGAGGTACCGGAATACATAGAGACCCTTTTGGATCTCGTGAAGAAGTTACATCTGCGAATATTCAGAGCTCAAGAGAATATCGATAAAATGTTGAAAACGATGTACGAGTGGGCGATGATTCCCGTTCTCGAACGTAAAGATTTGCGGGATGAGAATTTATTGGCTATTGGGGAACGGGAAGAAAGATTCGCCAAGAGATACGACGAGATCAAACGAGCTGCCGATGAGATTGCGCGAGTTCTCGATGAGAATTATAAGCTCTTTTTCGATCTACTACCTCAATCCGAATATGCGAAAGACGAATTTGAGTTGGAAGGTGAAAAATATACTTTTATTCGAATCTTATCTATATATTATTTTCGTTTTTATTACATCAACCTTTATACCGGATACTTTCTCGTTAAAGAATATTATGTGTTTTTATTTCAACGCCAGAGCGAGAGGAAAAGAAACCGGAAGAAAATCCGGCGGAAGGAGAAACAGAGGGTGAAGCACCCGAGGGTGAAGAAGCTAAGTACGTTGTTTAATAAATAAATATTTCTCTGAAAAAACACGTTGAGGCACATTTGAAATCGCGTGAGTATATGCGCCGTTTGTTTTAATTAAATTAACGTACAAGAACCACGGAGATAGAGCCAGTGGAAGATGCTGATGCCGGATTCGTGGAGGGCGAAGGTCCGGATGAGGAGAAAATGCAAGAAGCTCAGCCGGAGGTAGAAAAGACACCTTCCGAAATCTTGAAGGCCGCGGAAGAAGCTGAGAGAGAAGCCGAGCTCGACGCTGAAAGACAAATCAAGTGGGCGCCTTATCTGGCTTATATAGACGACCTCACATCCCAAGGATTGATACAGGCTGCTACTTCAAGGTTTTATAAATTATCACTAGAATTTATCGCTTAGTTCTCGAAGTAGATGAATTTATCATCGTATCTACGCTTTCTGTTGAAATCAAATTATCAACACGAAATATAGGATATTAACATTTCTTCGATAATTAATCTTTACAAGATTTATATCGAAAATATGCTTTTAATGAAGGTATGTTTTGATAATTATTTATAATAATCATTAAAACTTTGTTAAATTCAACTTATCGACATTTTTTTCATGCAAAGCATATTATCGATGAAAAACAATATCATCGAGAGATTTGGGTCATTATGTTTTCCATCACGTAACATTCTTTTTACCAGTATATGTTACATTCTGGACGAAACTGATCCCGAGGGAAAGGCTTTACCGCTCTTTGAGATTAAGCTTCACCTGGAAATGCCTGATATAGTTTTCCATCTGTCAGTAATACTAGAAGATGAAAATGGATTCTACATGTTCTACGAGGGTTTAATGTTCGATATTATGAAAATGGGCACTTTGATTCCCCGTATTGATCCGGAAAAAGCTTCTGAACGTGAAAATTACGGAGTGAGTAACTTTTCCGTACTCTTTTTTCTTTCGTATTGAAATTTTTTGAATTTTAATATCCTGCCCTGCTTTAAGATCGATTTAGCCGAAGAGGAAGGAATTATTTTTATGCTTGAGGAAACTTGCAACAGGGTAGAAGTTGCGCTTGCACAAGCACAGGATTACAGTTTGGTAAACAATTAAAGAGAATTATCACTATTTCAACTAAATTTCGCGATCGATTAATTGGTGGAATTATTTCATTAGACTTTTGAGCCTTATTCCTGGCTATGGATCAATGACAGGCAAGAATATCTCGATACATTTCTACGATACTCTCGAACCTTAACCGAAGAAGAAATGGAAATTGTTAACCAAGCGCCCGAAAATTTGGCTGATTTTATTCATGAAAAACATCCAGGTTTGGATGACTTTAAAAGAGAAATTGATTACTTCATGGATCTGTACAAAAAATGTGATGAATTCGAAAATGAGAAAATACTCAGCCGCTGGTTGAGAATAGACACTAAACCATTCAAACAGACCCTCCTCAATACCGTTTGCAAATGGGCCAATTTGTTTAAGAACCATCTTGTCGATCGTGTCACTAACAGGTGGAACATATTCTTATGATGTAACTGATTTTGAAAATTAGCAATTTATTCAACAAATTAATTTGATTATTATTTTTGAAAAATTCTAGTCAATAATTTGTGAATTTTATTCTACCAAATCTTTTATCAAATTACCACTCCTAAATCGTTGGAAAAATTCGATTACCAATTTTTCTTCGTTCAGCTTGAAGCAACTAGCCGAATTTTTCGATGCAGCAACCAACCGATTTACACAACCGATATTGGAAGACGATTACGATGGCTTATTGCAGACGATTTATTATCTCAAGGAAGTTCGAGACAGGCAATATGAAATTGACGACATGTTTGGTCCTCTCAAGGTAACTTTTGTTTGAATGAAAAAATTAATAAAATTACATAATGAATGGGGGGCGCGATGAATTCTTCAGGATACCATGGACCTCCTGAAAAATTATGAAGTAGATTTTGGTGAAGAGATTTTCAACCAGCTCGTAGAACTGCCAGATCGATGGATATCTGTGAAAAAATTGGCTGCTCAAACAAAACAACTTGTTTCACCGTTGCTCGCACGACAAATTGATATTTTGAAGAAACGCTTCAATTACTTCGAGTTGAGACAAAAAAATTTCCTTGCCAAATTTCACAGCAGTGACGTCTTCAAGTTTGTTATTTTTACGATACAACTTTTACTAATCAGAGTTAATCTGTTAGGGAATAAATTCAATGATCGCAATGAATATTATTATCATTAATTGTGACCCTTTTTCAATAAACCGACAAATTCACCTCATTCCTTTTTCCTTCTCCCGATAGCCACGGTTGTGAAAACATTTATGAAAAATTGGACGATGTCAACGAAGAAGTTATAAATTTCGAAAACGAGCTCAAAGTTCTCACAGATACTGCAAATATTTACGAACAGAAAATACAAGAATTTAAGCACATCAAACAAGCGAGAAAAGAATTGAAAATGCTCAAGTGTCTCTGGGACTATGTCATTGTTATTGAATCCAGTTTGGACGAATGGAAAGCAACGCAATGGGTTAAAATCGACCCTGAAGCCTTGGATCAAGAGTGCAAGAAACTTACGAAGGAACTGAGGCGTTAGTATTGCAGAAACAAATGAAAAAAAAATTAGATTACTTATCAAATAACTCTTTCCGCTATTTCAATGACTGATTCATTATTTTTTATACACTGAGGAAAAAGACACTAGTTCTCGCAACTATACACGTATAGTTGTCCGCTCTATGGTAAAATGTACCAAAAAATATTGTTAGGACAATTATGTTATAGTTAATTGGACTATATCTGTAGTGTTTATCCAAACATATAATCCCAATGGTGTGGATAACCATGTGTTATTTAAAAAGGACTAAAAATCATAGTAAAAACCCTTACAATGATCAAATAATCCAAGTAACATTATAAGTAAGTTACTATGTATATGAAAAATATGGTATACTGTAGCATATTCATTTTTGGATTGACCTGCACTGAATTTTACCATTTATATGGTAATTAATATCTTTTAATGGATAGGCATTATTAAAATATCTCATAATAGTAACAATTTATGTAATGTCGCGGAGACTTGTGTTTCTAACTATCAATGACTATTTGTTGTCGTTATATCAACCATACCGCAAGGGATATTTATGCCGTTCACCTGAGTAAAAGTACGACGCGACAATGGTTTTTCTGCAAAAACGAAGTATTAATTAAACACATCTTTCCAGAAAGTAAAACGCACTTTTGATGTGTAATAATTAAGAACACGAGCAAAGTAAATTTATTTAAAAATCCAAAAATGGTATCCTCAAAAAATATCAATGGTCCTTACAATAAACATTACGGATCACACTATTTTGTATCCGCAAAAATGAATGTTACTATTAACGTATGTGCACATCAGGTTTTCTTATTAAAATATGATAAATCTGACTAAACATTTTCATCTTATAGTAGCAATATAATATGTTTATGGCACCAAGGAAATATCTAGTATGGTCTACTTTAAATTTTTGCCAAGCGTACCGTGAGTATAGTCGAGAGTACTATTCCTGATCGTTAACGGTAATATTTATTTTAGGAAAAATATCACTATTATTTGGTAACAAATACGCAACATATGTTTGGCAAGATCATTGTTGCTGTTAATATATGCGCGTAATATAAACGACTTATAAAATACAGTAAATGCAACCATATTTTTTTGAGTTAGCGTTACCTTAAAAGTATTTCTATCCTCTCAGGGAAATATGCAAATATGGTACTGTGAACCATAAATTTTTCTCAGTGTATCGATATAAAATTGCCACTCAAATGAGAACGAACTTGTACCTTTGCTAATTATCTGATTAAATGTACAACTGTCATCGTCATTTAAACTATTTTCAGTTTTGGATAAAGAAACAAAAGCCTGGCCATTATACTCTCACGTCGAGGCTCAAGTGAAAAATATGATGTCATCATTAAGAGCTGTTTCCGATCTCCAAAATCCTGCTATTCGCGAGCGACACTGGCAACAACTTATGGCAGAAACAAACGTAAGATAATAATTATACGAATTCGAATGAACCTCGATCTATTGAACAAGAAAAGAAATTATTTTAATTTTTATGTTGACGAAGCAATAATTATTATTATCCAAATTTCATTCTTTTTTCGTGTTAAACATCCGATTAAGGTCAAATTTACAATGGACGATAAAACTACATTGGAAGATTTGCTAAAACTAGAGTTGCACAAATACGAAGAAGAAGTGAAAAATACTGTTGACAAAGCCGTCAAAGAAATGGCTATGGAAAAAACACTCAACGAACTCAAGAACACGTGGGCCAATCTTGAATTTGATAAAGATGTTCATGATAGAACTGGATTAAAGATTTTGAAGATCGATGAGGAAACTATAGAAATATTGGAAGACAATCAGGTGATGATTCGAATTGAACTTTCTATCGACCCGATATTAAACAATAATTTCGTATTTAATTGAACGATTGAAGTTTTGCCAGCTATTTAAAAACACTTCACTAACTATTACAAAATCCTGTTGAAAGAATAACCAATAAATATAATTATGCATTTGAATTGATAGATTTACATTTAATTTATCCTGAAGTTGGATTTTAGCGTACAAAAAAATATTCCCAAAAGAAACGAAAAATGATTAATCATGAATTGCGAATTTCCAATAATTGAATATAAAGAAAATTGAATGATCTCGACTCATTTACAAAATTACTCTAGCAAAAAAATCGTATTGCATTGAATTTTATTTATTCAAGGTCCAACTACAAAATATGTTGAGTTCGAAATTTATCGGATATTTTTTGGACGATGTGACAAATTGGCAGCATAAATTAAGCAACGCCGATGCCATTATAAACGTCTGGTTCGATGTTCAAAGATCTTGGATGCACTTAGAAAGTATTTTCATTGGTTCTGAGGACATACGAACCCAATTGCCTGAAGATTCAAAGCGATTTGAAAAAATTGATCGTGATTTCAAAGTAAAACAAAATTTTGACAAAAGAACATAATTTTTATAAACATTCGCGTGTATATAAATGAATTATATAAATTTTCGTGTGAATTTTACGCGATAAAGGAAATGCTAAGAGATATGCTGGCCACGCCGAACATCGTAAAAGCAACAAACAAACCTAAACTCCTTGAGCGTTTGGAAGAATTGCAGAAAGAATTGAATCTTTGCGAGAAAGCACTTACTAATTATTTGGAAACCAAAAGATTGGCTTATCCTCGTTTTTATTTCGTATCCCCGACTGACCTTCTCGATATTCTCAGCAATGGTAATAATCCCGAATTGGTCTGCAGACATTTGTCTAAACTGTACGATTCAATTGCAAAACTCGAGTGGAAAATGGACGGTGATAAACCGACCAAAATTGCCAATGTCATGGTGGCGAAAGACGGCGAAAAAATGAGTTTGCATGGCACATGCGATTGCAATGGCAAGGTATTTTCATTCAATCCCTTCATTAGTTCATTCATTAATTCAATTATTACTGAATAATGTAACCCACAACGATGGGGATGCGGTCGGTGTATGGCTTTGGCGATCGTCTCAGGTGAAGCAGCTTCGTGCAAAGCCAGGACTTGGATGGGTAACCGCTTAGCCACACACCGGCTCGTACAACGATCCCTGAACGGCAGGCAGTTTTTCTGAGTGTTTAATAACGTTAATCGATTAAAAACTCATCAGTACAAATATAGCCGACTGTATCGGCAAAACTTTTCCATACTTTCCCTGGGTCCTCGAGTAAATTTTGTACACTCGTGCATTAAGAAGCAGTGACTAACTCTCTTTAAAAGATTTATGTGAAACCATTGAAATTAGTGAAATGGGGATGAAATAGAGTTAAGGAGCTATTAGAGTTTGACACTTGTGAAAAGTCGATTTTTTTTTCATTTTTCGAAAGTATATACATGTAATATGGTTGTGTAAAAATTTCAAAACGATCGGAGCAGTCTAAGTATATTTTTCAGTGTCCTTTACATGAGTGCCTCAGCGCGCGTACCTGAGCGCCAAAAACTTTGAACGCGTTTTTCTCGAAACACCATTTTTCAAATTGGTCTCCACGAAATCTCAAAAACCACTTGACCGATCCTTATGAAATTTAAATCACATATTCTACATATATATTCCCAGAAATTAACGCTCTACGAAGTTAAAATTTTGATTTTATATTATATTTTTATTATCTTTTTGTACAAAAAACAGTGAAAAAAACGTGTTTTTTTATTTTTTTTTCTGTTTTCATCCGCCATTTTGTTATTTATCGATAAAAATTAATATCCAAGCGTCTTTACCTACCTGACGTTATACTTAATCTAACGCACTTTGATTTTTTGGTGTCAGACAAGCCGTTCCTGAGATATGATGGAGACCGTTTGCCTCCTACTTTTCGAGGCGCTTTGTTGAAGTGCAATTTTTGCACATAAAAATGTAGTAAAATGAATAAAAAAAAAATTTTGTATGTAAATAAAGACTAGATTTATCATCCCCAATAAGTTTTATTTCAATATATTTAACAGCATGACCAGAAAAAATTCCCAAAAATAGCCTTTTTTCAGCGTTCAAACTCTAATGGCGCCTTAAAGTGATGAGATGGGCTCGTAAAAGGCCAAAAAGGGTTCATGCTAAGTTTTTAAATGAATTATTTCCTGGATTCAATAAAATATGTGATAAAATAAAATACCCCATAAAAAATAAGGTCGAAGTGTGGTTGAACCGAGTTACGGATGCGATGCGTCGAGCGGTGAGACATCATTTCAACCAAGCAGTAACGTCCTACGATGAAAAACCCCGTGAATTGTGGATCCTTGATTACGAAGCTCAACCAGCACTCTGTGGCACTCAAATTTGGTGGACCACGGAAGTAAATATGGCATTTGCAAGACTCGAGGAAGGTTTTGAGAATGCACTCAGGGATTATCAGAAAAAACAGATAAACCAATTGAACGCTCTTATTACCGCACTTTGCGGCGAATTGAACGAAAACGATCGACAAAAAATCATGACCATATGTACGATCGACGTTCACGCGCGTGATGTCGTCGCTAAACTTATTACAATGAGGGCCGAAAGTTCTTCCAGTTTTCAATGGCAATCGCAACTCAGACATAGGTTTGCCAAAATTTCTTTCTTTTCTTCTACGAGATGAATATTTTTTTAAAATAGTAACCAATCATTTTGAAAGAAAAATTGTTGAGTAAAGTAGTAACATTTTTTTAATCTATAAAACTAAAGTTAACACATTAAGGGACTTGAATTGAAAATCAAGAAAATTATTTCCATGCAATTTTGCACTTTTTTAGTCAATATAAATTTGACCAATGATATTTCTCCCGTGCTTTCAATTTCATAAATAAATGCCATTCTTGGCTATGCACGAAAATGTCCAATATTGTTCGAAATTGCTCTCATGCATTCCGGAGAAAAATTTTACTTTTTTTTCGACCAGGTGGGATGACAAATTGGGCGATTGTTTTGCCAATATATGCGACGCTTGTTTCACCTATGCCTACGAGTATCTCGGGAATGTACCACGCCTCGTGATAACACCATTGACTGACAGATGTTACATAACTCTCACGCAATCGTTGCACTTAGTGATGGGTGGTGCACCCGCGGGTCCAGCCGGTACCGGCAAAACAGAAACTACAAAAGACCTCGGCAGAGCGCTCGGACAGATGGTCTACGTGTTCAATTGTTCTGAACAAATGGACTATAAAGTACGTTAATTGATAACACAAACTTGGATACTTTTTGTGAAAATAAGAAATCTTTTTATAAATACATCGTTTGAAAAAACATTCAACATTTACAAGCAACAAAATCTCAGAAAAATAGGGAATAATTTTAAAAAATTAGTGCAACAAACTTTTATGAAAATAATGATTAATTTCGATAAATAATTTTGTAATAATAAAGAGCATAATTATTCACTGTTGTACTTGTTGAACTTTAAAGAAAATTAAAATTCACAACAATCACGAATAATTTCGAATTGGCTCGTACAAATTTGAAAACAAATTTAGAATATTTTTAATATTAATATGTATAGCTAATTGTTTATATCTCAAGCGTTTTGTAAAAGAAAAATTGGTTTTTTACTTGAATTAGTCCTGCGGAAATATATATAAGGGCCTCGCACAAACTGGCGCTTGGGGTTGCTTCGATGAATTTAATAGGATATCCGTTGAGGTACTATCAGTGGTGGCTGTTCAAGTCAAGATGGTACTCGACGGTATAAAAAATGGAAAAAAGAAATTCTTGTTCTTCGGTGAAGAGCTCGATCTGGTAAACACTGTTGGAATGTTCATTACGATGAATCCAGGCTACGCCGGAAGAACCGAATTGCCTGAGAATTTAAAAACATTATTCAGGTTCGGTTTTTATCTTTTTGTGTTTCTGTAGCCAATTAATAAATAACTTCTTTTTTATACTACTATTGTTCACTCGAGTGTTTCAATCGTAATATCGTCGTATTTCTTTTTTTTTTGCATTTACAATTCGTTGCAAGTAAATAAAAACGATAGAAAATTAAAAAAAAATGATTTACATTCTATATTTTTTTGTTTTAAATTAGGGAAAAAATGGTCATAATGAAATTATTATTTAATTCAGCATTTTCGCTCATTGTAACAGTGTTTATTTTTACCAGACCTTGCGCAATGGTAGTCCCGGATTTTGAATTAATATGTGAAATAATGCTGGTCGCCGAAGGATTTCAAGAAGCTCGTTTGCTGGCACGAAAATTTATAACACTGTACACACTATGTCGAGAACTCTTGTCTAAACAGGATCATTACGACTGGGGCTTGAGAGCTATAAAATCTGTTCTCGTAGTGGCTGGTAAATTAAAACGTGGCGATCGTTTGCGTCCCGAGGATCAGGTGTTAATGAGAGCTCTGCGTGACTTTAATACACCGAAAATCGTTACTGACGACGTGCCTGTGTTCATGGGACTCATAGGTAAATCGCGTATAAAATCGTTATTTTTTAATTATCATAATCTCACAATTAAAATTATTTCATGCAATTTATTATTATTGTTTCAAAATAATCCGCACTGTTTGAGTTTAGATTTTTTGATGTTCCAAAATGGTAGATTCCAGCGATCATTCATTGAGAAAATGAATGAATTTATAAATTGATTAATAATCGTCGTATTAGCTGACGATAAAACGTAACTTTATTAATTCTAAAATTACAAATATACGAATAATTGAAAACCCATGAAGAGTGTAATATTTTTTTTAGAAAAAATATTTGTTTTTGTAATATTAATAACTAGCGCTGTTGATAATTTTTCATGCACTTTGGCATGCATTTAATTGCTCCTTTATTTAAATCTGCAAAGCTCAATTTACCAAAATGAACGATGACGCAATAGAATTTCGGGGTTAGAAATCCAATCAATCTTCATCCGAATGACGTAATCGTTTTCCTTGATCCTCGTTTCATTGAAATGCAGGTGATTTGTTTCCCGCTCTGGACGTACCGCGAAAGCGTGACTTGGATTTCGAGAAAATGATTCGAGGCGCGGCCCTCGATTTGAAAATGCAGCCCGACGATGGTTTCGTTTTGAAAGTCAGCCGTTTTTTTTTGTTCTGTTAATCAATAAAGTGCAACAATTATATTCTGTTCGAGATTACAATATCAATCGGGACGGACGAGACAAAAATAAATCAATGACAATTCGGTTCTGACCTTTTCAGATTGTCCAATTGGAGGAACTCTTCAATGTACGACACTCAGTTTTCATCGTCGGATTAGCAGGCACAGGAAAAACTCAAGTTTGGAAAACTCTCAATAAAACTTATTTCAATCAAAAATTAAAACCTTACTACAACGATCTTAATCCCAAAGCTGTTACGAACGACGAATTGTTCGGTGTAATTAATCCGGCAACGAGAGAGTGGAAAGACGGGTACTACGAACAATTCTATGAACTTCCATTATTTTGTTATACTGATCTCAAATTTAATCATTTCATTCCGATATTCCGACTTACTTCAATGTTAAACAATATTTTTTACTCATTTCTATTAGCTATCAAATACTTTTTCATACTTTCAATTAGTAACATCCCGATTACTTTCATTCTTATTTATTTTTTTACAGACAGAAATGAATCTTCAAATTTTTCAAGCATTCAAATTCAATTTACTATTTCCTGCTTTCACAATTTATTTATAAATATTCTCGATAAATGCTAATGATTTAGGAATAAATTGAATTCTTAATATCGTTGTTCCATATCTATCTATATCGTTATTCGGTTGAAGAGACAAATCATTTATTTTACGAATTATAATCGGCCGAGCAGATATAGAGAAAAACAATGTAATAAAACTAAAATTAAAGTATTTTTGTACAATTTTTAATTAAAGGACATTTTTATTTGTTTCAATCGAACAGCTAGAATTGATTAATTTGACGTTTCGCAGTCTATTTTCTGTGCTGATGCGAGATCAAGCGAATTTAACGGGTGACGGACCAAAGTGGATCGTTTTTGACGGTGACATAGATCCAATGTGGATCGAGTCACTCAACACAGTCATGGACGATAACAAAGTATTGACACTCGCGAGCAACGAGAGAATTGCACTTACCAAACACATGCGGCTTCTCTTTGAGATATCCAATTTGAGGTATTCTCATTTACCAGACAAGAGAAACGTTTTAACGGAGTTTTTTTTTTTTTAGATACACACCGCGATCGTCTAATTGTTTGTTACATCCTGTCTTTGTACTTATAGAACCGCGACACCGGCTACGGTTTCGAGAGCAGGAATTTTATACATAAATCCACAAGATTTGGGCTGGAATCCGTAAGAATAATTAAATGTCACCCACTTCATTGTTTCGATAAAAAATTAATCTGAATTCTAAACTAATAAACCTAAAATAAAAATAAGTTGTACTATAATTTTTCATTATGATCGTGATTAATTATAAAATAATCGTTCGCTACAATTACCCAAAGTGTTAATGAGAAAAGAAGGAGAATAATTGAGGAATAATAAATAATTTGAAATTTCTAATGAATCACATTATTCCGTTACTCAATTATTCATTCCAAGCAGTCGAACTGCTAATTAATATTACAACTTCGTTAAAATAGATTCGTAACAAGCTGGATCGAAACTCGTGATAATATAGAACGAGCTAATTTGATTATACTATTTGACAAATATATTCCGACGTTGCTCGAAGCGACGAAAACGAAATTTAAGAAAATTACTCCCATACCAGAAATCTGTCATCTCGAAACTTTGTGCAATTTGTTGGATTGTTTTTTAACACCGGAAAATGTTCCTCCCGAATGTCCCAAGGAATGGTAATGCCTTCAAAAATGTAAACCTTTATAAATGCTATATTTATCATTATTTTATTCACAATCTAAAACAGGTACGAAATATACTTCGCTTTCGCCTGTATTTGGGCATTCGGCTCGGCCATGTTTCAAGATCAATTAATCGATTGGCGAAACGAATTCAGCAAATGGTGGGTCAACGAATTTAAAGCAATCAAGTTTCCATCGACCGGAACAGTTTTCAATTTTTTCATTGACACAGAAACGAAAAAGATGCTGCCATGGAACGAGAAAGTCAACAAATTTGAGCTTGATTCGGATATTCCTCTTCAGGTTTACCCATTTCGGATTATTTATTGTTTTTTTTTTTTTTTTTTACGACTGCTCCAAAAATATTCCTCATATTTTTTAATTACTCCTGACTCATTGAAAGATTTTCATACCAAATTAAACTAACAACACCGTATTTTTCGGCTGTTCGAGTTCTTTTTAATTAACAGCGAATTTGTTTGTTTTTTTTTTTTTTTTTTTATTTTTTTATTCAACTCATTTCATCGAGAAATCTTGAAAAAAAATGGAGTGATAGAAAACATCAAAGAGCTGTATTCATACGCGTTGCCCGAATGATAAAAATGGGAAAATACTGAAATTTTCTCGCACAGACGACGTTAGTGCCAACCGGTGAAACTTGTCGTCTACGTTTTTTCATGGATTTGCTGATGAAACGCAGAGTACCAGTAATGTTGGTGGGTGGAGCTGGATCGGGAAAGAGCGTCATAGTCGCTGAAAAATTAGCATCTTTACCTGACAATTATAACATCGCGAATGTTCCCTTCAATTATTACACGACTTCCGGTAAGAATAAAATGAAAAGAAAAAACGATTGCGGTCATAAGGGAGCTCGAAAAAATCATTTTTTTCTTCGTAAACGTATATAATAGTCCGTTAAAATAATTATCGTGCAGAAATGCTCCAACGAATATTGGAAAAACATTTGGAAAAGAAAGCTGGGCGCAATTACGGTCCACCTGGCACAAAACAATTAGTTTACTTCGTCGACGACATGAATATGCCGGAAGTCGATGCTTATGGTACTGTTCAACCGCATACCATCATACGACAACACATGGATTACGGTCATTGGTTCGATATGCACCATTTTTTTACTGTCAAACAATAGAACCAAATTAAATTAATTTTCTACGATTTAATCAGATAATTTCAATAATATAATCACGAAAATTTGAAGGTACGATCGATCAAAGCTGACTTTAAAGGACATTCACAATACGCAATACGTGTCGTGCATGAATCCGACTGCTGGAAGTTTCACTATTGATCCTCGACTTCAACGACATTTCGCAGTATTCGCCGTCAGGTACATTAATTATTAATTGAATTAAAAATCGAATTAATAGTGAATGAAATTCATTTTTCATTCAATCGTCCGGCACAGAAAATACAACCTGGGGAAAAATATTTATGGAATTGTACTTGAGACTGATTTCATAAAAAATTAGTAAACACTCGTCTATCAGACGATCAGCCATAGATTATTTATTTACACATCAGTAATATTGCACGTCACATTATCATCCAGTTTTCATTTACTACGAGAAATTGTGTTCTTCGAATGGTATTCGATTATCAATTATCATTAATTTAATGTTTTATCAGTAAACACAGTATATTTTAGAATATATAAAACTTTATTATTATATTCTCATATAATATCGATCAACGAAGGGAAGAAATAATTATTTTACATAACAGACAAATGGTATTAAAAACAATAAATCGTGTTATAAAATTATTTAATTATAAATTAATTATGAAATAATTAATTGTATTACCAATTACAGTTTTCCAGGACACGACGCGTTAGTGACAATATACCGTCAAATATTACAATCTCATTTGTCGAATCCACTGAACAAAATAAATTTATTGGTGCAAAAAGTCGCAGAGCCTCTGATAAACGCTGCTCTATTTCTACACGAAAAGCTCGCGGCAACGTTTCTGCCCACGGCTATAAAGTTTCATTACGTCTTCAATCTACGAGATTTGTCGAATATTTTCCAAGTAACGAAAACTATCGTTTACGTGACTCGCTATATCATGAAAATTATATTTTAAGCTCGCTTTCAGAATATTACGAATTAAATATACATTTGTGAAACAGGGATATTTATTCTCTAATGGAGATACAATACCGACGCCGAGTGCAGCTGTACGTTTGTACGTTCACGAGGCAACTCGAGTTTATTGCGACAAATTGGTGAGCGTCGATGACAAACGAGAATTTGAGGCACTCATGCTTGATGCTTTGAAAAAAAATATCTCGGTAAAAAAAAAAATAAACAATCCCTCGTCACGCGCAAATGCTAATTCGAATGCTATTTGTTGCTGATTAAAAATGGATTTCCTCATTTTTTTACTCATAAAAAATGTTTGTTTCGCCAATATTTTCAACGATTCACTAGAATCGATTGATTATTCTGCTCGTTGAATATTTAGAACAAAAATATTTTCAACGTATGATCAGTAAAAATAATCATAAAATCGTCGATAAGAATTTTTGAGAAAAATTGAGTTTTTCAATATTTTTTAGGAATTAGATGAACCAGCCGTTTTTTCAAAACCTATTATTTATTGTCATTTCGCGGAAGGAATGGGTGAGCCAAAGTACATGCCAATTAGAGATTGGAAAAAGCTGAGAAAATTGCTCGCCGATGCTCTCTCGAATTACAACGAATTGGTACGAAGAAAAAAGTTGAAAAATTTCAAACACGATGGATTTTACATAATTCAGTAAAACGATAGAAAAAATTATATTTTATTTTCAAGGTGGCTGCCATGAATTTAGTCATGTTTGAGGACGCGATGTATCACGTCTGTCGTATCAATCGCATTCTTGAAACACCCAGAGGTAATGCGTTGTTAGTCGGTGTTGGGGGAAGTGGAAAACAATCGCTTTCAAGATTAGCCTCATATATTTCTGGTCTCGAGGTAGTCAAAGAATTGTTTTCAACGCGATTAAATGAAATTATTCCTTATAATATTTCAAACACAAAAATACTTTTGTTATTTCGCGTAGAAACTAATGTGTATAATCCAATTGTTCAGGTGTTTCAAGTGCAACTCCGAAAAGGATATTCCATAAATGATTTGCGAACGGATTTAGGTGGTTTGTACTTAAAAGCTGGATTAAAAAGTATAGGAATAACGTTTTTGATGACGGACTCGCAAGTTGCTCAAGAGAGATTTCTCGTCGTCGTTAATGACATGCTCGCTTCGGGTGAAATCGCTGAATTATTCCCGGACGATGAAGTCGACAATATCGTTAATTCTATGAGAAACGAAGTAATTTTTTCACGATAATTATGATTTTTTTATAATTTCACACATTTAATTAAACTTTTGAGGAATTTTGGAGTTATTAATTGACAAAAAATTCATCAAATTAAATTCACGCTCAATCAATCTACGTATTCCCCATTCACATTCGACTATTTTTCATCCCTCTAAATCAGAACCAATAGAAAAAGATTTTCCAATTTATCTAACAGGTGAAACAGAGCGGTATGTTGGACACAAAGGAGAATTGTTGGAAATTCTTTATCGATCGCGTGCAAAGATATCTTAAGTGTGTTCTATGCTTCTCACCGGTTGGAGCGACACTCAGAAAGAGAGCTCGACAATTTCCAGCTTTGGTGAATTGTACGTCGATAAATTGGTTCCAGGATTGGCCCCGGGACGCTCTGGAATCTGTCTCTACTAGATTTCTCGAGGTAAAACTTTCGTAAAATCTATTTTACCCATTCTATCGGAAGTAGAGAAATTACGCGAGAGATTTATACACGCCATGAATTTATAAAAAATGTAAGAAATTATATATGGGAGCTTTTTTTCAAAGGAAACTTCAAATCTTAGGACTTTTCAATATTAGAATGAAAAAATCGAAAAGACCGTTCATTAATAAATCATTGACAATTACCGATATTCGTCACGATTAAATTGAAGCCTTTTACTCAATCGAAACATTTTTCTAACACACATAGGAACTCGAGGAATTGCCCAAAAAATATCGCCCCTCGGTATCGTTGTTTATGTCTTTTGTACACACGACCGTCAACGAGATATCGAATGTTTATCTTCAAAATGAAAAACGATACAATTATACGACACCAAAATCGTTTCTCGAACAGATCGCTCTCTACTCCAAACTTTTAGCTGAAAAAACGTATGATCTCAAATCAATGATTGTAAGATTGGAGACCGGTTTAACGAAACTGGCATCTTGCGCAGGACAGGTTTGCCTTTGTATTTATTTAACAAAGCATTTTTCTTCGAAACTAAGTCACTTTTCAGTGTAATTATAACGTTAATAAATTTGATAATTTTGAATAATTAACAAAACAAAAATTAATCATTCTTCTAACGTTTATTTTATTTGCAAAATTGTTTTATTATGAAACGTACGATCGGTAGGTCGACAACCTCCAAGCGGTATTGGCAGTTCAGGAAGTCGACTTGAGGAAAAAGAATGAGGTTGCCGACAAAATCTTGGCCGAAGTAAGAGCGGAGAATACTAAAGCCGAAGTGGAGAAGGCGACAGGTAAGTGGGAAAAGTCTTATTACACAAAGTCCAATCTCGTAAACTAAAACGCTATCGTGCAGAAACGACTTATTGTCTAAACTTTACGAGTGCCGGGTAAAATGTCACAGTATTGTATGCAAACTTGATATGCATATATATATATATATATATATATATATTCATAAGTTGTTTCTATTGTTTTTAATCATATTTAAAGCATCCGAGGAGGAAGCAAAAGTTGCTGAGATAAAGGAACGAGTAACGGAAAGACAGAAACGTTGCGACGAAGATTTGGTGAAAGCCGAGCCAGCGGTGCGTCAAGCTGAAGCTGCTTTAAACACCTTGAATAAGGTCTGAACCTTTTACTCAATATTTACATAAACATAGGACATTCCATGACAGTTCAATTAAAAAAAAAATCATTGCTATTTCAAACAATATTATTATATATATTCATTTTTAATAAGTAAAAGTTCACTTGGGTGTGCAATATTTTCGAAAACAGGTAGATTTGGTATGGGCAATAGGAGCTATGATTTTTTCTTCGTATTATCACTTCATTCGGAGACTAAATTTCAAAATTAAGGGTGACGTTTGCAATAATTGTAAATTTCGTAGAAGCAAGAAAATCACAGATGTCTAAAGGTTTTGTTATCTTTTTTACGGAATGATCGATTTTTACGAAATTTGAAGAACTCTTTTACGAATTAGTTTCTTTTTTTCGTTGATAACGACAAAGAAGAGACCGTAGATATGTAGACAAATTGAAGAACTTTAGTTACGACTCGGGAACGAGTTTTGAAGCGTGATTGTAACAAGCACCTGCTCCCTCGGCGATACTCTCTTTCTCTCTCTCTCTCTCTCTCTCTCTCTCTCTCTCTCTCTCTCTCTCTCTCTCTGTCTCTCTATCGCTCTGCTGTATTGTTTTTTTTTTTCACTTTGGCTCTTGTTTTTATTTTCGATTGAGTTCATTTTACATTTTTTTCACCTCCGATGCAGAACAATCTTACGGAACTTAAGTCATTCGGTACTCCACCGGACGCAGTCGCAAAGGTTGCCGAAGCTGTGCTCGTTCTATTTTCACCCAAAGGCAAAGTACCTAAGGATCGAAGTTGGAAAGCGTGCAAAGTCATGATGGGCGGTGCCGATGCATTTTTATCGTCTTTGCGCAATTACGATAAGGAAAATATTCATCCCGACGTCGTAAAGGCTATACAGCCTTATATAAACGATAAAGGTCAGTTGGAAGGTTTTCGTGCATAATATTCCATTACGAAGTAAAGAAAGAAGAAAATATAGAGAAATAGCAAAAACATCAAAGCACCGTTAACAGGATTTTCTTTAAACATTCGCAAATAAACGCTGTAGCGCCATTTCCGTAATGACCTTTTTTTTATGCAACGTTTTATCCGTTGGTAATAACGCTGGCGTTAATTTATAGCGGTGCGTTTCCTTCGAAAATGTGTTAAAAGAACTTATCGTAGCGTAAACTTGTTCTAACTGTGGAAAATTCCTCAATTTTCAATGTTAACGGAACAAACTCGATCGTTAAATTCATAATAACAAATTAACCGTATTTTTTTACAACCATACTGTTATTTTTTTTTTATTTTTATTTTTATTTTTATTTTTTTTTTTAATGTCAACAACTAATCATTCAGAAATTAAGGATAAACCTCAATGCAGCGAACAAACCATTATTATGTAAACAAATATCCATAAAATAATGTTTTTGGCAACTCTGCAAGAAATCAACATGTTTCTCTAAATTATACAACACTCCTCGTTTCCTATGGTAAATTGTATAAATATTTCGTCCTCTTGGAGAAGAGGAACATTGATCGAAATTCTGTTTTACCTCTGCTCGACAGATTTCGAGCCTGACTTCATTTATTCCAAGTCACAAGCTGCCGCAGGTCTCTGCAGCTGGGTTAAGAACATCATGGTTTTTCACTACATCAACGAGAACGTAAAACCACTCAGGGCTGCCCTGACACAAGCAAACGCCGAGCTCAAAGCAGCCCTGGATAAATTGGCCTCTCTTGAAGCTCGTTTGACTGTAAGATTACCATCCTACGAAACTTTACGTTTAATTTGAATCAGCCACCATCCGTAACAACTCCCTCCTACTCCTCCCAATTAAATATTCTTACCGAATTATTTTTCAGGAACTGCAAAAAGTCCTCGACGTACTTAGCGGAAAGATGAATGTCGCCCTTATGGAAAAACAAAAATGCCAAGACGAGGCAGACGCAACTGCTATGACTATCGATCTTGCAAATAGATTGGTTAACGGTCTTGCATCCGAGAAAATTCGGTGGACTGAAACTGTCCAAGTGTGAGTTTAGAATAATGCCGAAAACCAGGCAAATTTTTGGTCTACAAAAATTTATAATACATTTTTTTCATTCATTTCGATTCCATCTTAATTAATCAAATGAATAAAGCTCTATTGATTAGAACATTTTTATTTTTTTTTCCTCTAAATATTAAGGATTAAACTTAGACCGATCGCGTTTAATTCATGAAATAAGTTATCATTTTCTTTTAAAAAATGGTCGAGAAAATTCGGTGGACTGAAACTGTCCAAGTGTGAGTTTAGAATAATGCCGAAAACCAGACAAATTTTTAGTCTACCAAAATTTATAATACATTTTTTTCATTCATTTCGATTCCATCTTAATTAATCAAATGAATAAAGCTCTATTGATTGGAATATTTTTATTTTGTTTTTCTCCAAATATTAAAGATTAAACTTAATCCGATAGCGTTTAATTCATGAAATAAGTTATCATTTTCTTTTAAAAAATGGTCGTTTCATTAAATTGCAGCCTGAGCCAGTCCGGTGAAACAATACCCGGTGACGTACTTCTCGTAACAGCTTTCATATCGTACGTTGGTTGTTTCACTCGAAAGTATCGTTTAGATTTAATAAACGTGCATTGGATACCATTTTTAAATAACTTGAGTACGCCAATTCCTCGAAGACCGGATTTGGATCCTTTATCATTGTTGACTGACGACGCACAAATAGCTCAATGGAACAACGATGGTACCGGAATAACTTGACACGTCAAAACATTAATTATCGACTGGTGTTTTACAATTGCAAAATAGTAAAGATGAAACTTAAATGAATAACTTCGAAATCAGGTCTACCGAGCGATCGAATGTCCTCGGAAAATGCAACGATCCTGACCAATTCATCCCGATGGCCTTTAATGATCGATCCTCAGCTTCAGGGAATTAAATGGATAAAAGTTAAATACGGAATGGAATTAAAAGTGATGAGACTGACACAGCGCAATTATCTCGATCGCATTGAATTTGCGGTCTCTAATGGACAGGTCGTTTTATTGGAAAATATAATGGAGACTGTCGATGCTGTGCTGGATCCTATTTTGGGAAGAGTTCTCGTCAAGAAAGGACGGTGAGTAATAGATGTTACACATTTGAATAATTGACGCCCCTGATTAACAAGCTTCAGAATTATCGATGAATATCTTGTAACCGAAGAAAAGATTTTTAACGCTTTTGACACAACATAATCCTCGAATGAAATGTCTACAAATTAAAAAATTAACGAATATTTCGACATTCGATATTTCTCCGATGTGGCCTCGCCATTTTTATCCCTCTTTTTTCTTCTTTATATAAATTATCCACGATCCTCATTAACGGGGAGTATTTCTTCAATAATATTCATAAAATTACACGATTTATAACTCGCACAGTGCAATCAACCTCGGGGACAAGGAGATCGACTTCAATCCACGCTTTCGTTTGATATTGCAAACCAAATTGGCAAATCCTCATTACAAGCCGGAGATGCAAGCCCAAACAACTCTTATTAATTTTACGGTAACGAAAGACGGCTTGGAGGAACAATTATTGGGTGACGTCGTCAAAGCCGAACGTCCGGATTTAGAATCGACCAAAGCCGAGCTCACTAAGCAACAGAACACCTTCAAAATCACTCTCAAAACTCTCGAGGACGATCTTTTACACAGGTATTGATTTCACGATTAAAATAATCATATCGAATAATTAATAATTAAGGAACCTTCGCTAGAAAGTGATTTAAAAAAATCATGATCAATAACAAGATTAAGAAAAATTATTAAAAAATTGTCATACGAGACCAACCCCTAAATTTCATTCAAGATTATCATCAGCTGGACCAAATGTTTTGAGCGACGTGGCTCTGGTGGTTAATCTTGAAACGACGAAGAAAACCGCCGCCGAGATAGAGATTAAAGTAGTTGAAGCGAAAATAACGGCTGTAAAAATAGACGAGGCACGCGAACTGTATCGTCCCGCGGCATCGCGAGCGAGTTTATTATATTTTATTCTCAATGATTTGAACAAGATAAACATGCTTTATCAATTTTCGCTTAAAGCATTTAGCGGAGTTTTTCAAAACGCAATTAAGTTCGCGGAGCCATCGGAAAGTATAAATAAACGAGTGAGCAATCTTATAAACAGCATAACTTATCTCGTATTTGTTTATACGAGTCGAGGCCTCTTCAAGAGTGACAAGCTCATATTTTTGTGTCAAATGGCCATACAGGTAAACCGGTTTATCAAAAAATCATCAATTTTTGAGAAAATACTTTTCAATAATTATTAACGAACAATGTTGTGTCCAGATATTGATACATATGGACGAAATATCGATGTCCGAATTGGATTTCCTTCTGAGATATCCTTACACTCCAAACCTCGTTAGTCCCGTTGATTTTCTCAACAGTACCGGATGGGGTGGCATTAAATATTTGAGCGGTACCGACGAGTTTCGAAATTTGGACAAAGACATCGAGGGTGCTGCTAAAAGATGGAAAAAATTTGTCGAATCTGAGACACCGGAGAGAGAGAAATTTCCCCAAGAATGGAAAAACAAATCACCCTTGCAAAGATTGTGCATGATGCGATGCCTCAGGCTCGATCGTATGACTTACGCGATTCGGTAATCATTTTGTTATTTTTTCTCTTAAATTCAATCAAAATTAACGAATTATGAACTTGCTTCTTTTTTTCACCCATTTCAAGGAGCTTCGTTCAAGAAAAATTAGGTCAGAAATTCACTGAATCGAGGTCACCACCTTTTGAAAAATCCTACGAGGAAACCAGCTCCGTTACTCCAGTCTTTTTTATCTTATCTCCTGGTGTCGATCCCCTAAAAGTACCAAAAACTTGAAATTTTTCGATACAAGTTCCTTGGTCGGGTCAACGATTTTATCTTATTCCTCTTCTCTTTCATTTTCCTATTTTTTTTCTTTTATCTCTTATCCTTCTCGTCGTACCTGATTTTTTATCTTCTACTTTCTACTCTCTATCTCTTTAGTTTTTTATCTACTGCACTGAAAAAATTATAGTTTTTTTTTTTTTTTAATTACTACGAGAACCACATAAATCAAGGGGCAAAAAAAAATTTTAAATATTCAACTGAATTAAAATTTTTATGAAAATTGATTAAACTTTCTTGTTTACCGTAATAAGTTTCCTGAACTGCCTAGTAATCTTTGATGTCCAGTAAAATAGTTGGAACATAAATATAAAAAATGCGTGGTAAAAGTAAAATTTATCGTACAGTTCATTATTTTTTTTATTTCCAACAAATTTAGAGCACAAGAAATATCCTTTGTTTAATAAAAATTTCAATATTTATTTCACCTTTTTACAGAACCTCACAAAATTTTTATCGAGTATAACAATAAAAAGTGAATATACAGCACTGAAATTTTTACGAGTCTTGAAATAACGAAAACTTCACTAATAAATATAATCTTTATACTTGTATCCCACGATCGAGTGTTTAACCATAACTTTTATCGTGAATTTCAACGTCAAATTTAATTATCATTATTTCAATGTATCGGATGTTCGTTTATTTTTTTCTTATTTGGATCATTTTTCCCCCAATTTTTAACCTTAGACCCCTACAATATATTTTTTCCGAACGTATACCCTAAAACGGGGTCAAAAACAACCCCAAACTTCTCCTTAGCATAAAATATTCCTCGCATGCGATAATGAAGTTTAATTGTACATCATTTTCTTTGTTTTTTAATAACGAAGAGAATGATGTATGATAAAGTCGCATTTGATGAGAATTTAATGATAAAAACTCTATAAAACAAAAAAAGGGTAAATATTTACAATCGCGCCTTCTGCCAAAAAGCGTTCCAAATTATTTCTTAACGTTTTGTATTGAAAAAAATGGTACCCCATGTAATATTAAGGAGAGACAAGCCTCTCCTTAACTTTTTTTTAATATAATTTTTAATAAACCCAAACAAATATTCATCAAAC
Organism: Rhimphoctona megacephalus; assembly: GCA_963989365.1. Lineage (NCBI taxonomy): Eukaryota > Metazoa > Arthropoda > Insecta > Hymenoptera > Ichneumonidae > Rhimphoctona > Rhimphoctona megacephalus. Next base: position 25,897,263 of record OZ022419.1, on the reverse strand, counting down.
ACACACACACACACACGCAAACAAAATAAAACGAAAGGTATTATAGAATAACATTTACGATACTAAGACTTTTACGTCTTACGACTCAGTCTGAATGAAAAAATGTAAACAAAGGCATTGTACAATAAAACTTCACGCCTTATTCATTGCTTACACAAACTATACACATATATACAAATTATATTACAAGCAACAACAATGAATGAAAATGATAAAAGAAAAAATGAAAAAAAAAAAAAAAAGTCTTGTGATTTTTTTTTTGTTTTTTCCCTTTCCCCCTTCTTAAAATTATTCGTGATATCATTTTTTATCGATACAAAACGTTAAAAAATAATTTGGAACGTTTTTTGGCAACAAGCAACAGCAATGAATGGTTTGGCAATGAACGTTTTTAGCAACAAGCAACAGCAATGAATGAAAATTAATGAAAAAAATGAAAAAGAAAAAAATCGTTTGTGATTTTCTTTTGGTTTTTTCCCCTTCCTCCTTCTTAAAATTATTCGCGATATCATTTTTAATCGATACAAAACGTTAAAAAATAATTTGGAACGTTTTTTGGCAGAAGGCGCGATTGTAAATATTTACCAAAAAGTTTTGAGGAAATGCTAAAAAATAGTAATTTACGAAAAAAAAATTGAGGTCGTTTTCCACCCCATTGTATGGGTCTGGGGTTAATATTGTTCAGAGAATAGACATTTTTAAACGAGTTTTTCTAACTTTAATGCAGGACGTTGAGAAACTGGGTAAACGATTGGGCTTCACTTTCGATGGTCGTAATTTCCACAACGTGTCTCTCGGTCAAGGGCAAGAGCCCGTGGCTGAAGAATCAATGGAGCTCGCAGCGTTGAACGGTCACTGGGTCATACTTCAGAACGTTCATCTCGTTAAAAATTGGTTGCCTAGTATGGAAAAAAAGATGGAACAACTGACAGAAAATCCACATCCGGATTATCGTTTGTACATAAGCGCGGAAGCGAGCGCCGATCCTCACGAGTCGATCATACCCCAAGCAAGTATTTTCCCCAAAAAAATATTCTCTATCCCTCGCGTTTCGCGAAACATCGATGCATGGCCACGAAAATTCGACACATTGAATTTTAATACGATGATATATTCATCAAATAAAAAGATTCTTCTATCAGGGTATATTGGAATCCGCTATAAAAATAACCAACGAACCACCGACCGGCATGCACGCAAATATTCACAAAGCTTTGGACAACTTTAATCAGGAAATTCTCGACTCGTGCAGCAAAGAATCAGAATTCAAAGGAATTCTATTCGCCCTGTGTTACTATCACGCTGTCGTCGCTGAGAGACGTAAATTCGGGGCTCAAGGATGGAACAGAGTTAATATTACAATTATCCAAAATAATACTCATCGAATTTAGTATTCAAGCTGAAAAAACGATTATGACATATGAATTATCATTTTTTCTATCAATGTATAAATATTATTTAACGAATGACAAGCTGATCGAGTTTCAAGCAAAGTTTTAGCCCCAACTCATGTCGTTTGAACATTTTTCTTTCTTTTGTCTCATAGTCTTATCCTTTTAACGTTGGCGATTTGACGATAAGCGTATCCGTTCTTCTGAATTATCTCGAAAACAACACCAAAGTACCATGGGAGGATCTTCGCTATTTGTTTGGCGAGATAATGTACGGTGGTCACATAACCGACGATTGGGATCGTCGTTTATGCCGAACCTATTTACTCGAATATCTTCAAGCTGAACTAATCGACGGAGATCATTATTTAGCACCAGGTTTCTTGGCACCCCCAAACAGCGATTATCAATCTTATCACAGATACGTCGATGATTATTTGCCCTCCGAGAGCCCGGTTCTTTATGGATTACATCCGAACGCTGAAATCGGTAAGAAAAAATCATTCGAATAAAGGCGATCGTTCATGCACCAATTTACGAGCTGTTTTTTTATTTCTAATTCAACCATTAAATGTCCTTTTTCGCACATATTCCTCGAAGGTTTTCTCACTTCGACCTCGGAGAATTTGTTCAAAGTTTTACTGGAAATGCAACCAAGAGACGCCGGTGAAACTTCCGGGGCTGGACTATCCAGAGAAGAAAAGGTCAAAGGGCTCATTGAAGATCTCCTCGATAAATTGCCAGAGGAATTTAACATCGCGGAACTCATGGGCAGAGTGAGACTCTTATTGAACTTAACGGGAGAAACCAGTTTAGGAGGCCGAAATTTTGGTATTTTTCGTGAATTTTTTTAACAGGCATGGAATAATCAGAATTTGTTTAAACTTGGAGGATATTTTGTTCATGTTTCGGAGTACGCTTTGTAATTTTTTCAAGTCATTTCCGCCGGAAATAGTGAAGTTAGAAGCTGCTGTCCATGGACGACTTTTTTTCAACTGGTGGGCATTCTAGCTCAAAAAGTTATTGACCAATCATTCTGAAAATTTGTGCGAATATTCTTTATTCCATTATCTATATGAACCTAACTCTGGGATGATATTATTATTAAAAAAAAAAATTTTTAATGCAAAAAAGGTGAAAAAACATGGTATAAAATCATGATATTGTGTTCAAACACCTCAAAAACATGCAATTTTCAACTTTTTTTATCACAATTAGGTTCATATTCTTAGGAAATATGTTGTTAACGAAAAAAGAAAATTGTAACGATTACAGATAAAAATTGTGACTTCAGGAATGCCCACCAGCAAAAAACTCGGATGGCGATCTTCCATGGACAGCAGCTTCTAACTCCACTATTTCCGGCGGAAATGACTTGAAAAAATTACAAAGTGTACTTCAAAACATGAATAAAATATCCTCCAAGTTTAAACAAATTCTGATTATTCCTTCCCTGTTAAACAAATTCACGAAAAAGACCAAAATTTCGGCCTCCTAAACTGGTTTCTCCCGTTAAGTTACAATTTTTTTTATAAACGATCTGTTATTTTTTTTTACTTCATTGATTTTTATTGATTCCGCAATGTGAAAAAAAGTACAATCCAATCAATTTTTCCTTCTTTTTCGTATAAAGGTTGATGATCTAACGCCTTTTGTTATCGTCGCTTTTCAAGAATGCGAAAGAATGAACATTCTTTGCGGAGAACTAAAACGATCTCTTCGCGAATTGGATCTTGGAATGAAGGTCAGAAAATAATTGAAAAAAGAGAATGAAAGTGAAAATTTATCGCAATAAGGAAGATTTATAATCTTAGAAATTGATTGACGAACAAGATTTGTTTGGTTCACTCGAAATATTGATAATCCTCTAAGAAAATAGTTGAATTTCCACTCGTTGATCGTAAGTGAAATAAAAGAATGAAATAACCTCACGAAATTTCAATTATAGGGCGAGCTAACAATCAACGCGGACATGGAGGAATTGCAAAATTATTTATTCATGGATTCGGTACCGCCCACGTGGACGAAACGAGCCTATCCATCGAGTTTCGGATTGACCAGCTGGTTCGCCGATATGATAAATCGTATCGGTGAACTGTCCAATTGGACGACAGATTTTAACGTGAGTTCACACACGACAACTTTTTCGGACAGAATCAACATTCGCGAAAAAATGAATGATCGATAAAAGTTAACGCGAAAGTTGACACTTTCTAAAAAATTGTTTCATTTTGATGCTTTCCTTTTTTACAGCTTCCATCATCCGTATGGCTTGCTGGATTTTTTAATCCCCAGTCTTTTCTAACTGCTATAATGCAACAAACTGCTCGTAGAAATGAATGGCCATTGGACAAAATGTGCTTGCACTGCGATGTTACGAAAAAACAAAAAGAAGACTTTAAGTAAGTTCAAAATGACAGCCACAAAATGATATTTATTTATACGTATTTTCAAGTAAATTTATCCCGAAAATTCGCCATAAAAATCACTGTTTTATGTCAAGATTGATCCAAATTTCGACATTTGTATTGACACTTCCCTAAAAACTTCATTTTTTCATTCAAATTTTTCACACTCATGAAATAATGGACAGCATATTAAGAATTCACTTGTACTATCATATTTTTTAAAATTTTAATTCTAAAAAAAAATTCAATTCCTGTTATAAAGAAAAAAATTTTCATCTCCATCACAATTCAATTTTCATTCAATAACAATCTTCGAAACTTTTTGATGTTTCCTCGATACTTTGCGGTAATTTTTTACGTGGAATTCTTTTCTTGTGCTATATTTGCATGAAAAAACAGTTGGAATGAAAAATTGTAAATTACTTGAAAAGGTTGGGAGTGCGAATTCTGAGCAATTGAAGGGATTTTAATTTTTTTTTATTTTTTGTGAAGCAATTTATCAAAACCACAAAATTGCTATAGGATTTCTTTTTCCAAAACAAAAACAGAAAGAAAAATAAAACATTCAATTTCTACTGCATCAAGTTTTCAATCAGATTTACGTCGTATATTAGGTTTTTATTAGCAGATTTTATATTTATACAGAAAAAGTACGATTTGTCTCGATGACATTTTTATGTGCAACATGTGGCATGCTACTGTTACAAGTAATGCGTAATTATCGTATATTCTCTAATAATGGTATTGTTTTAAAAAACGATAGACAATATAGACGAAAAATAAATATTACATATTTCTAAATAATTATACTATTATTGTAATAAATTAACAAAACGTATGTTTATTTATAACTATCAATATTTCCAATGTTTACTGTCGTTCGTCATGCAAAATGAAACTGGGAAAAGTCCAAGTGACTTCGGCCCTTGTAACAGAATATTAATTCACTTTTCTTTGTGTGAAATGTTTAAAAAAAATTGTAATCAGTTCTCATACGTTTGCGAATATTTGTTTCTGCTACAAAATTTTTCTAGCAATTATTGGCACGTACGAAGTTTCAAAAATGTTGAACATTGGTACGGAGTTTTTCTTCGAGTTACTCTGCAACATAGAAACAAAGAAAAACATTAAAAATCACGAGGTTTACAGTCCTGTTGATTTAAAAAGTCGAAATTTAATTAAATCTTTGTTTGATGTATGAGCATAAACTTTTCGTAGAAATTATTCAATTTTTAGAGTTACAAAAATGTGTATTACTCTCCTTTATAGCACCCCGCCTCGAGAAGGCGCATACGTAAATGGTTTGTACATGGAAGGAGCTCGATGGGACTCGACATTGGGCGCAATAACGGATTCTCGATTGAAAGAGCTTTTCCCACAAATGCCGGTTATTTATATCAAGGCGATAACCCAGGACAAACAGGAAATAAAAAACATGTACGAGTGTCCAGTTTACAAGACGAGATCCCGAGGTCCGACTTACGTTTGGACGTTCAATTTAAAGAGCAAAGACAAACCGACCAAATGGACTCTCGCGGGAGTTGCTATAATGTTACAGATTTAAGACATGCCTCAATAAATACCGTTTTTGCTTCTTAAATGTTAAAATCAATTATAATAAAGTTTACAACGTTTTTTTAACAGATTTTGCCTAGAAAAAATTGTGACAATTGTTTTAGAACTTTTCTGACTGAAATTGCTAAACAAATTTTGACTTAAAAAAAAGAAAAAAAAAACATTTGCAATTAGAAAAAACAAATTTAGTTGAATTTTAACAAATTTCTATATAACTCGGCAGTTCTCCTCTTAACCCGTCAGCGGTCGTGCTACTGACACTTTAAACGTTGATCCCGCGATGAGAGATTTTCTCACATTTATAATTTCTAATGGTTAATTTGATAAATAAGGACTTCAAAATAATTGCGCCCCAGTAATTATGACTTTTGAATATTTTTATTGCTCAAAAACCATAAGTTCAATGATTATTGGTACTGTAAAAAAATAAATAATGAAAAAAAATAAACAAATAAAAATTGGAGAAAAAAAAATGTTTAACTCTTTTATCATACGGAAGAACACATCAGAAGAATATAGAAAAAATTTCTAATGCTTATGCTATTTGAAATTTTCGAGTTATTATCGTTTTAATAGAAGTGTGAGAAAAAGTCTCATACATAGCGCGACCGATGACGGGTTAAGGTAGATCGGTGACGGTTACGTGATCTTTACAGTATTTATTATAGACCAAAATTTGCAAACGCAAAACTGACTTTAAAATTATGATTTTATTATTTTCGAAATATAAACAGCGGAGAATGGATATTTTTATACGATTTTATTGTTCAAAAAATGATTAATAATTAAAATTTGACGAACGTAGTGGATTGCAAAACGTGTCGTGGCCGTTACTGTCGTCTGCCGAAACTGTCAGTTTTGTTTACAACCTTATATAGTGTATTTACGCAAAGGAATTACGCAACGGCAGAAATTTTGTCAGTTTACCTATCACCATCAATCCGATCGATATTCATCAAATACGATAAAAACATTCGAGAACAGGAAAGAAAAACACAGTCAAATTGGCAAACTGTAACGTCTAAAGGCACGTGCTAGCAGACGTCGAATACAAAGTTGCTAAGCGCTCTCGCGCTCTTTCCCGTATCATTCCTGTGGAAATCTCAATCATTTTACAATTAATACTTTTTTTATTTTTCAGTCAATTTTTAACGGTAACGCCCAAAAACCCAAGCACTTTTATATTCAGAAATATTCGCGAAATACAGTGATCAATTTTTAATTACGAAATGTTGGAAATACCGAATGTAAAAATTCAATAAGTTTTGACGTGCATACGATTTTTCTAGGCTCGTAGGGATAAATGTCTGGAAATAGTCGATGTTTACGAATTAATTACTACAAAACTAGATGGTAAATAGCGTTCAAGTTGCAAATATCAATTCATCCCGTATTTATGTGTAACTACAAAAATTGTCCGCCCTTCATCTTGGATGGCTTAAATTCATCGATCTACCTTAAGGTAGCAGTCTCGCCACAAAATAACGTTCAAAAGTTAACTCTCCGGTCAATGTTCGAAAACTTGGATATAACTTGCGGAATAATCCAATAATTGTAGTTGTCATATTTTTACAGAAATCTAAAAACATTTAAACTTTCGTGAAAAATGTCTAATATAAAGTTTAGAGTTTCGGAAATAACCACGTTTCTCTATCTAATACACATAACTTACACTTTATAGCGTTATATCTCCGAAACTAAGTGATCTAAATTCTTGTTCTTTTTTGAAAAACTTCGTCATGTGTTCCTCTGTGAACGACAATTAAAAAAAAAACCTTTGATTTCTATATCTCGAATATGGTGAATCCTTTTGAAATTTTACATGTAACATATAACAGTGTCCTGAAAGTGTCATTAAAATTTTTAAAAATTCTAAAGAACAAGCTTTGGCGAGACTATTAATACTTTAAAGCAGTTCGATTGAGGTCGATGGTTCATTGCACGGAAACTAGCGGGGTCAGGTGGGTCGCGCATGCGGTCAATGCAATATAAAACAAAATGTAATTTTGCTCGAACTCGTACGAACTCGTGAACTTATGTTTAATGTAATCCTTGTGAAGATGAACTTTTCCTTAGAAACCGAATAATTTATTCACATACAAGAATGTCTGATCGTTTACAAAGTTTCAAAATGCTCGTCTCTTTAAAATTTGTCTCGCCGAAACGGTTTAATATCAAATTTTTGAAATTCAGGGGACTATTCTGGACATTATGGAGTGATTATTTCATAAATATTAAAATGATTCACTCTACCGGATTTGAGATTTCATATCGGAAATTCCGCAGTTTTACACTGGTTTCTTATGGAGAGAGTTTGAAAATTTCATAATTCTCGCCATAAATTTGAAACTTACCCACAGATTTTTTTTTTTTAGAAAATTCTTATTTACGAAGCAACATATGACGGAATTTATGAAAAAAAAAAAAAAATAAAGAAAAAAAAATAGAATTTTGATATTATATGTTAGTTTCGCAGATATATAGCAATAGAAATAAAAAATGTGTATTTGAAGTTGAATTTTTAACATGACTTTAGCGAAACAACTACGTTAAGAGTTAAAAATTCCTTTGTAAACAAAATAAAGATAAGAAATGAATGGAATAAATAGTAACGTACATTAATTTCAAAAATCTAAGCTAACGTCCTGCTGCTTGAGTTTGGCCGCTCTCCTTGAATCCTCCAAACCCCGAAGGAACTCTTGAAAAAGATGCAACGATTTGTTCAAACTGGTTTTCTTGTAATCCTTGATTTTCTTCGTCGCCAGAGAATGTTCCTCTTGTACCGCTTTGTCCTTGGCGTCGAACGTGTTTATCTCATCGATCAGTACGCCTATCGTCGGCACTGTCACCGGATCGAATTTCTCGATCGTTTTTGGATTCAAGGGAATACAAACTTTGCCGGTTTTCGGATGCACGCAGAACGGGGATTTTAACAAATGATTCATTCCTTTGCTCACGTGAATATCCAAACGGGGATATGTGTATTGGAGCATTATTTCTTCCAACAAATGACGATACGATCGCCACTTTTTCAATCCCTGGGAAAATAAGAGAAAACGTTTTTTTTTTATAATTAAAACTACATCGCTCTCCTTTTACTAAATTGATTTATTTAAATTAAAATTACCCACTTACCGACTGAATTTGATTGGTATAATATTTAGTAAAAGCATCCCATCTATCGACACTCTTGGTGATCTTATCAAAAAGGTTTTTCACCTCCGATTTGACCTCGTCGTCCGGCAGTAAATCGAGAAATTTGGCTACTCCTTTATCTGTTCCGAGTATGTCTTGTTCCTCGACGCACATTGAAACGAAACGTGGTTTTATCAATTCGATTGCTCGCCTATGAAGAACAAAAGCAATATTAAATTTATTCAAAGCGAACAATTAAATCTCAACAAGAATAAAAATGGTCGAAAAAAATGTTTATGGAAAAAAAACAGCAAAGTTTCTTAGTTTGCGAATTTTCATAGCTCCAAAAATTGACTCTTTTGAGAAAAAACGAAACAATAAATTCGTCGTTCGTTGATTAATTAATACCTTATGGAATGATGAACTTTGTCTCCGAAGAGATTAATTTTCTTAGCCATAAAATCACCACCTGACAATATTTGTAAATACTCGGCAACTGCCGCTCGTGCAGCCACTTCTAAACTTCTTGCTCGATCATCGCAAACCCAACCGTGAATACCTCTGCGACCCGAAAATACCCAAAGAATATGGTTGTATCCAAAATCCTCTGAAATGAAAATACAACAAAAATGAAACACGCATTTGGCAATGTCATTTTTATCAGTTCCACAAGTGAACGAATTTCCAATTTTTGCTAAATACCTCGAAGTGCCGCGTCCAATATTTTACAGGCTATGACCATGAATTTCCAGCATTTGTTGCAAATATCTGCACCCGAGCAACAATTTCTGACCTCATCGTAATCAGTCATATCTATGTCAAACACAAGCTCTCGTTCTACTGGTTGAAACTTTATAGCCTTCTTCTCTTCCTTAGGGCTGAATGATGAAAATAAAATAATATAAATACGAACTCTTTTCCACCAATATTTTCATCCAATAATATTTTATATAATATAATTTCAGATTTATGTTCATAAATGACAAATCTCTCAAAATTTTCAGAAAACAGAACGCAGTCCAATATTCAAGAACATTCGAGACCAAATTGCAATACACTGAGAAATTTTCTAAATTATTCCAGAACCTTATGAAAACAAGAAAATAATTATAGAAAAATTTTAATTATCTAAAAATATATTCCATACATTCAAGGTTCCAGCTATTTTTCTGAATATTTGGAAAAATAAAAATGAACTTTCCTAATAATTGAAGTACCTTTCAAATTGATTAATTGGAACAATGTCTAAAAAAGTAAAGAACAGATGGCAAAATTATAATTCGAAAATCTTCCATAATCTTAAGGAACTGCCCTAGATTTTTTTTTTTCAAACAGAATTATTTTTTGGAATATTAGAAAATAATTAAAGCTTTTGATTATTTAAGACCAAAAAATAGGCAAAAAGTTAGAATTCATTCAATTTATAATACAATTTTTGATTGTCCCAGATTATAAACCCTATTGGCTTATAATCGAATCATTTAATTAAAAAAAATTAATTTATTCTTACTACTATACCAATTTCTTTTTAAGATTGTCATCTCGCTACAGTCATATTAAAAAATTAACTCTGATCAATGTACGAAAGATTGGATATAACTTGTAGAATATTTGAATAATGTGGTTACATCATAGTAATATTAAAACTTAGAAAGTAATCAAACAAATATTACTATTATTATTATTATTATTATTATTAAAATATAATAATTAAAATAAAATAAAATAATAATTTTACTGCATAACATAAATTCCTCTGTATTTAAGAATTTCCTAAAAAAATCTGTAACAAACTTTCAAAGTTATAGTGAGAATTATAAAATTTTCAAATGCTCCCTATAGGAAATACTTGTAAAGCTGCAGAATCGTTGATGGGATCCGGAACAGTGAATTGTTTTAAAATATGGCAAGTAATCACATAGCATTCTAAATATTTATCCTGAATTTGAAAAAATTTGATAGAAAAATATTCTGTCAAAACAACTGTCTTAAAAAACAACATTGTAAAAATATATTATTTTTTTACAGGTAATGTTGCGACAAATTAAAATGCTTCAAAAAAAGATTTACAACTTTTTAAGAGCAATAAGTTTTTTTTTTTTTTCGAAGTATTCAGATTTTTTCGATTGTTTGTATTTTGAAAAATGATATGAATAGTTATTGATTAAAATTTTGAAAAACTTACCTAATATTATAAACAGCTCCGATATCGATTTTGAACGGAACGAGTCTTTTGATTTCCGATTCCATTTGTTTAAGATCCTTGAACGATTGGAATCGTAGATAAATATCTTCTTGAAGAGTGAACGAAAATTCCCTTCGTGCAAAAGTTTCCTCTGTGATGGTGAGAAATAAAAAAAACGAATGATTGTAAAATTTTATAAAAAGACCAACGACCACTAAATTCTTATGAAATTATTCGAAAAGTCACTGACGTTTGCCATAACTGAGCCAGCGATAATAATCTTGAAATGGAAACAAACGAGCGTAGTAAACCGGCAAAAGATCGCCCAAGTTGTCCATTGTTGTGCTTTTTGGCGCCTTTTTTTTCTTTATTAATACGAAATTGAAAAACCTTTGAAAAAAAAATTATATTCGTACCGGCTGTCACCGATCGAATACTGTTTTACAAACACTTGTTTATTTTTTTCAATAAATCCGAGCTCAACACGTTCACGAGAAACGTAAAAAAATTTAAAAATTTTTATTTCGCAAACGAAGCTCGACAATCGAACAAAATAATCTGGGTAGTGAGCCGAAATAAAGAAACTATTGTGAAGATTGAAACGCGACATGAAAATTTGTGACAGCAAGGTTTTAGGAGTGGCTGTTGCCGTGAGATGGCGATAGCGATTAAAGAACAAATAAAATTGCTTTTTTGGCAACGCATGCAGTTAACCCCCTTAAAATAAAATCTGTGCAAATAAAATCAAAATAAAAGTATCCCACATATTTTTTATACTCAAAATATTAATTTTAACGTATTAAATCCTTTTCATACACGATTATCACGTGAAACAGATATCGATTTCAAATTCTCTAAACTTTTCCCGCTGTTCAGGGACGAATTACTATTCGCTAAGTCCTTGAAAAATTTGACCTATCAATGGGAGTTGAAAATAGATCAAACGACCAATAAGCAAGTCATTTGTCAACAAGTATAGCTGGTATAAGTAAATATATATACACACGAATACGAAGTGCTGTATAACGATTATCGTAGATTTATTAAAATCGATAATCAAAAATCTTGAGCTTTGTATCAGAGGAAACGCCTGTCTGAGATCCACGGCCTTGCGATGGCTTCTCTTTTGAAAAATTCTGCATACTTCAATAGTTCTAAGGTACGAGATACATAAATAATATAGTGAAATACGTGTACACAAATCTACATGTATATTTTTGTCAATCGTGGCTGAACGATCGATCGATCGAAATACAAAAAATCCCAACAAATCAATGTACTATAATGTACCGATCGATATGAAAAAAATTGAAAAATTCGCATTACAATTTCACACAATGAAACGTTTTGTGTAATAATAAATTGTGCTAACGAAAATATTAGGGAAAAAAATGAAAACTTCTCTGTGAACCTCGTCTGACACTCGTCGATTCATCCTTCAACGCCATTGGTCGAAAAAGCAAAGTAGAGCGGAACGTTCAAACAAGTTTTGAGAATTTCAAGTCGAAAATAGTCCAACTCGAAATTTCTTAGATGTAATCCAAATTTTATAATTATTTTAAATTCAGTATTCATAAAACCTATCAAAAAGCGGTTGTTTTATTTCATAAATAGAATTTAATCGTCATTTAATTAATTGGATGATTAATTAATCAATAATAATCCATTCATTCATTCGTTTAATAATAGTAATATTTCCAATTCATCTATAGATTGTTATTTAAATATAAATGAATCAATATTCATTCACAAAACTAGCCTGATTTTTATATTGTATGTTGTTAAATATTGTTTTTTGATTTTTTTTTCAAGATCAATAGAAGATTATGCGGATCGAAGATTTGTGTCACCCAAAGACGTTCCAGGTGTTGTTCCCGTAATGCTTTGTCCACCGTTTTCGATCCTCTACGACCCAAGAGAGACACAATTTCATTCTCAATTAATTCACGAGTCAACAATTGTAAAATTCCCTATGAAAGAAGGGAGAACTGAAGGAAATGAATGAAAAAATTTTGTAGTTTATAACAAGATTTTTAATTATTTTTTAATTACAGAGTCAATTCAGCAGTTTCTCAAGATTCGGACGAATACGATTACATACAAAAAAGTCGTTTGCCAACGATGCACTTTCAAGCCTCTTTGCCACGTTTGCCGATACCGAAACTCGAAGATTCGTGCAAAAAGTATCTCAGATCTCAACAGCCAATTTTATCGGACGAAGAATGGAAAGAAACTTCAAAAAAAGTGCAAGAATTTCTCAACAGCGATGGACCGCAATTGCAAAAGAAATTGGTCGACCAGGATTCGAGGAACAAACACACGAGTTACATAAGCGAACCTTGGTTTCACATGTATCTGAAAGATCGGAAACCCCTGCCAATAAATTACAATCCCATGTTGGTTTACGATCAAGAAATCGATTCTCGCTACAACGACCAACTCGTAAAAGCCACCAATCTCGTTGTATCCTCAGCCAGATTCATGAAATCTCTGAGAGACAATATTTTGGAGCCTGAAGTTTATCACATGAATCCTAAGAAATCGGACACCGAATTCTTTCGGAATTTCACGAGAATTTTACCTTCCAGTATCTCGTGGTACGGGGCATATCTTTTAAAGGTAAAATTCAATTTTTAACTGAATTTTACAACGGAGAAATGACGAACAAATAAAAATAGTTACGAGGTTTTTGTTGAAAATTCACATAATTTCGCAGCATACTTATGAAAACCACGTGATTTTTTCCTTTTGATTTCGTTTGAATTGTTTTTCTATTCAGGTTTTTCCGTTGGATATGTCTCAATATCCAAACCTCTTCGGGACTTCGCGAATCCCAGAAATAGGAAAAGACAGGCTGATAAACAATCCTAAACCTCGTCACATAGTTGTGATGCGAAAAGGCCATTTTTATACACTGGATATATTGAACGAGAATGAAAAAATTCGACCAGCGAGAGAAATAGCAGCGAGCTTAAAAGCTGTTTTATCGGATGAGAGATCCGCCAACGTTTGTCCAATCGGTTCATTAACTACGTTGGATCGTGACGAGTGGGCGAAAAGTCGTCGCGAATTATCGAAGCTTGGAAACGAGAAAATTTTTGATGAAATCGACTCAGCAGCATTTGTACTGATTCTCGATGACGAAATTATGAACGACGATTATCATCAAATATTGAAAACATATTTGCACGCTGACGGCACCAATAGATGGTTCGACAAATCTTTCTCATTGATCATCACGAAGGACGGCGTTGCCGGAATTAATTTCGAACACTCTTGGGGCGATGGTGTAGCTATTTTACGATATTTCCAGGTGCATTATTAATTTACGTTCCTAAAAACGGTATTCAAATGAAACAGATCAAAAATTGAAAAATTTTTGGTTTTTTTCTTTCAAAAAATTAAAAAAAAAGGAACTTATTCGAGAAAAGGAACAAGTTTGCAGCATCGATGATGCAATTCCTCGAAATATCTTTATTAACAAACAAAAGAGTGAAGTAAATTTCCTTTTATTGGTGGAACTAAAGTAAATTGAAGCGACAAGATTCGGAGAAAAAGAATGAAAAAAAAAATTCTTATCGACCATTGGCAATTCCAGGAAATGATGTGACTCAAATCGCTTTTTTTCATTCTAGGATATAAAAAAGGACGTAGAGAAGAAGGCGAGATTGCATCCGGACGAAATAGCCGATCTTCCAATCGATTCCTCGTCCATAACAAGACTCAATTTCACGGTTGATTCCGCGATGAAAAAAATAGTTGACGAAGCGATCGATCGATATAAAAAATGGACGGATCGCTTGTGCGTGGATTATCTGATATACGATAATTTTGGAAAGAAAGAGTGTAAAGAAATCGGCGTTAGTCCAGACGCTGTAATGCAAGTTGCTTTTCAATTGGCACTTTACAAATTGGAGGCTCGTTCAGTCGCGACTTATGAATCGTGCAGCACATCAGCGTTCAAACACGGACGTACCGAGACTATAAGATCGTGCACCAATGAGACCAAAGCATTGTGCTCAGCTATAATCGAACAGGAAAAGTCTGGAATTTCGGTGAATCATATGAAAAAATTAATGCTCGCTTGCAGTGAAGCTCATGGAAAACTTACTAAGGAAGCTGCTATGGGTAAAAATATACAGTGTCCCACGACCAATGATTCAAAATGAAAGTTCCGAACGGAAATCAGAGTCGAAAAGTCTAATAATGTTTTTTGATCGAACTCCCTCCTGACGATCTATTAATTACTAAAGTTTGAGAAAACGCGTTCTTTGAACGCGTATACCGCCCAAACGGTTAGAGATAGAACAAAAATCCATTGGACAAATTTTGTAGCGTATTAAATTTCGTACAAAAAAGTCCTTGACAGCACTTTTCTATCTGCAGTAGTTTAGTCCTGAGAGCGGATAGAATAAATACCTTTAAAAACCTTGTAAACCAGGTATTTTTGCGATCAGCTCTCAGAGCTAAACTATTGAAGATAGAAAAATATCACTAAAGACTTTTTTTGTAGGAAACTCTATGCTCTACAAGTTTGGTCCTATAGATTTTTGCTCTATTCTCCACCGTTTCGGCAGCATGCGCGATAAAAGAATCTTTCAACGCAAGCAATCTTTAATAACTCATTAAAATCAGAAAACATTACTGGACTTTTCGACTCAAAATTTAGTCCTGAAACTCAAATTTACATTTTCAACCATTAATCGTGGTTTTTAATTAATATAAATAACATTGTTGGATAGGCTGGAAAATTGTGATTCAAAAGATCGTTGAATTGTTTTGGCACTTCCAAGTTTTCTCCTGAACGAGTATTTACAAGAAAAAATAAATAAATAAATAAAAGAAGCACTGTCCCCGTAATTTGCTGGAAATATAATCCACGCAGGAGAAAATTAGCATTAAAAATAAAAATCGACTGAAAATATTTCACATTAACCAAAAGAACTGAATCCACAAAACCTGGAATTCTTCAGAATCTTTTATTTATTCCGAAATATTGTATCTCTCCAAAATAATAAGATGGAACAAGCATAGTGGGGAATAAATTTCGAACAGAGAGGTTTCACAACATTTTAACAATCGTAACATTCATCACGTTTTAGGTCAGGGTTTCGATAGGCATTTGTTCGCACTGAAGGATTTATGGGAAAAATCTAATAGCTCGGGGGGTTCCCTGCCAGCGATATTCAAGGATGCAGCTTACGCAAAATTCAATCACAATATATTGTCAACTTCGACGCTTTCGAGTCCTCAAGTGAGAGCCGGTGGCTTTGGCCCGGTCGTTGAAGATGGTTATGGAATCGGGTACGACGAAAAAAAAAGACAAAAACCACGTCGAACACGCTCCTAATCTCCTAATGAATGGTTAGCTGACTTCATGACATTCTTTTTCAGTTACATGATCCAGGACCATCGACTGGGTTCGGTGGTTACGAGTTACAAGCCACATCGCGACGCGGAAGAGTACGTGAAAAGTTTAAGCTCCGCGGTGAAAGATCTTCACGCCATTTTGAAGAGTAAATGATGTCTATTTTGTTTTATCAATTACGGTTTATCACCGACGTATATACACATATATATTTAGATGCATTTTTATATATATAAATAATTTTTATGTTCGTATATACCTATTTCCTAAAAAAAAAAAATATTCGTTAATACAAGAGTCGGCCCGTGCATTAAGTATTTATTCCAACTCAAAATAATCCACGGCAAAGCTCCACGACCGACTTTTAAAAATTAATGGAATTTTTAATCCCTTAAAAAATTATATTTTTTATAAAAGCCAAAAAAAGAAGGAACATTTTTACTGCTATGAAGGAAAATCAATTTTAATCTTGTTACCTCTGTATTCGTTTGAAATACTCATGTATGATCGACGATGCGGTTAAAAACTAATCAAATAAAGCAACAATAAAACTTAAGAATCGACAAAAAATGATAATTGCGTTTTTTCAATTGACGTACTTAACAAAATATAATTATCGGTGATTTATTGAACATTGTGAACTCTAAGGAAAACTTAGCCTCCTCTGACGGGTTTTTTCTTTTTTCTATTTATGTACACTTTTTTTATTCCTTATATGTACTTAATATATGTAATATATATTTATATAAATAACGTAACTGATGTTTCGTTAATCGTGAAATATATTAATTCGTTAAATGAATTTTGGGCGCGTAAATTTTGTGGCAATGAGGAACGCGCGGAATATTTGTTGTTCCTATTGTTGGATTCTACGGTTTCAAACACTCGGAGCATTGTGGTTTTCTTATTTTTTTCCTAACAAATACCGCTCCAATGAATTAATCGATCGCGCCTTTCAATCGCCCGAATTAAAGTTTATTTTTCTTTTCTTTTTTCGTTATTTTTTACATGACGCACGGGCTCAACGCGATTAAAAGTATTTTATAATTAACGCTGTTACGAGGACTTGCTTAAGAGCTGTTGTTACCCATTTTGGCCTTGGAAGTCTGGAACAGAAAAATTATAAACGTCAAACTTAATGTTTTTTTTTCGTTCTTTTTTACAAAGGATAATGTGGAAAAAAAATAACTTTTAGGCACGAATCCCATTTTCTTACCATATAAATGCCAACGATAAGACCGAAGAGTCCAATAGCCGAGCCGAAAATCTCGACGATTAAAATTTTAACGAAAAGTGCCGAATTCGCAGCGTCCGACAATGCCGCACCGGAACCAACGATTCCAACCGCTATGCCGCAAAATAAATTCACCAGACCGACCGCCAAACCAGCTCCAAACATTAAATATCCAGCCAGCCAATTTTGATTTCTTATGATCTGTGATTCCATCGCTTTTTCCCATGTAAATTCTTCGAGCAATCCCGAAAGCACAATCGCTGTTATAAGACCGTAAATCGCTACGGCTTCGCAGAATATAATTGATATGAGATTTTTCGTTTTGATCCTTGGAGCTTTCACACCTGCGCCCACGATCGATACGCCAGTCGTGTGAATTCCTCTGTAAATTTAATTTTACATAAATTATATCTCATAGTAATGTTTATTAATGTTTATGTTCAATAATCATTTCCGTGCAAATGTTTATTCGTATTTGTTTCGTAGTTTACTCGCACTTTGCTCATAATTAACGATTTGTTGATTTTTTTTATTATACTAATGTTTTTCTACCGAAGATGTCAATTATTGAAACAATTCAAGATAAAGAAATAAAATGTTCTCTTTGCAGACACCAAAGTACTTGCGCTTAAGGTAGTAGTCTCGCCAAAGCGTTTTTCTATAGAATTTTTAAAAATTTTGAGGACATTCCAGGCATTATTATGCATTAGGTACAAAATTTCGTAAGGCACCATCCCATTTTCGAGATGTTGCAAATCGAGGATTGCACAGTTTTACATATGTTGTTATGGGGAATGGTAGAAAATTTCACATCTCGCGCAATAACTTTGCAACTTTCCTACAGATTTTTTTTTTTGTCATTTACATATATGACGTAGTTTGTCAAAAAATTACAATAATTTTGACCACTTAGTTTCAGAGATATAGCGATATAAAATAGATGTTATGTATATTAGATAGGGAAATGTGGTTATTTCGGAAACTCTAAACTTTATATTAGACATTTTTCTCAAAAGCTTATGTTTTTAGATTTCTGTAAGATGTAACAACTACTATTATTAGATTATGCCGCAAGTTTTATCCAAGTTTCCAAACATTGACCAGGAGGTTAACTTTTGATCATAATGCTGGTGAGACTACTGCGATAAACGCAGGAAATAGATATCAAAATTATACTTACAGAGCGGCTCCAGTCACGGAAAGAGCAACCGCAAGACCAATGCCTAGAGTGGCCCACATGTAGGGTGAAGTATGTTCTAAAAACCTTCGATATTAAATGTTCTATTAATATGCGAGTCAAAGATATCTAGAGACGCGGCAGCGTTTTGACGTCAAATATTAAATAGATAGTTTTTAAACGGTGTCAAGTCGTGCCGTGTATCTATACTCGAGATAGGACGATTTTCTCTTACTTTCAAACTTTAAGTCAATGTCACGCAAAGACTGTTTGATTTTTTTATCTAAGTTTCGAATTGAAAATTTGCTTACCATCCTAAGCTGATTCTTTCACCCTTTCCAGTGAACACATGGTACAAGACTGAAAAGTAAGTAGAAACAAAGAAATATTATTTCGATGGGAATAACATCAACGTGTATTTCATCACTCAAATTTTTGTGTTAGGAAATTGATTTGTCCTTCAATGAAAATAATGGGGAATCCTTGTTTATGTTTCATTACAAAATTTTATAATTCATGTTATTATTGAGTTTTGATGCTGCCCTTTTGAAATATCTTAACAAAATTAGCAATAAATTACAACAAAAAACCGCACAATGCTCCAAAATGGAAGGAAAATTTACAAATTGCGAATAATTTCGAAATAAAATGGCTCAATTATGGTTATTATTGAGGTCTTTTCTTGAATTTTTTTTTTCATTTATACTTCAAACAGGTGGAGCTAAAAATCCTGAGGGATATTTTGACAGTTTAGTGTATGGAGCAGGCACGTCGTTTTTCGATCGTAATCAAAGGGTAGTGCAAACGAAAAATGTTGGAATGGTAAAGATTGCATACACAAGACGAAAAATAATGAATTTCGATGAAAATTATTAGATAAAAAATGTATTAACCTAGAACGGTGATTGTTGCAGTTGCAGTACCGACGAACGTAGTTCCTAAGATGTACCTCATGATGTGCTTTATTTATGGTACAGGAGTGTCCTGGAGAAAAAGAAACTTGGAGGACAGCCTCGATATCCTGAAAAGGGTTTAACTGAGTACACACGAACACTCGCACACAAAACGCCCATTTCGACAATGCCGATGAAACACATCGTTGATTATCGATTAACCGAATTTTCACCCTTACCCTATTCGTTGAAGTCGTAAACCCAACGACACTCAACTTTTATTCTTTACTCCTTTAATGAATTTAAAAAAAGCCCAATTGAACACACACTTCGTGTAATATTAACGAGATTTGGAAGAAGAAAAAGAGGATCGTTCACACCCGTAATGTTGTCATGTGACGAGCATAGGACGCAGACCAACAAACACTCGGGATCAGGTGAAAAATATCTTTCTTCTTTATTCGCCCATTGGCTACAAACACGCCAAATATTATTGGTTCCCCCATTTTTTGACGGTACCCGCGAATATTTGAATTCTCGATTGCGATATTACGAAATTTCCCGAACTTCCATCTTTGCAAATATTGCAAAAATTCTAGATTCTATAACAATATTTAATTGTTATGTAATGTTGGTACGTGATTCCCAGCTTCGCTCGCTTTTTTCTATCCCTCTCCTTTCATCTTCTTTCCACAACGATATTATAACAATTTCTTCGTATTCTTTTTCAAATAACTATTTCAAGCGGCCATATTACGGGGTTACACAGTACCCAAACAAATTAAGGATTTTCTGTTTTTTTTTTTTAGTTCCTGTTTTTTTAAATTAAACGATTTAAGGTATACATTACTATTTGATCTTTTAGATACAAGAAAAAATATTGCCACTTTTTTAAAGTACATATTCCGTACTATATTCGAAGCTGTTAAGATAGTTCGATAGAGTTGGGATCCACGTGTGACCATATATTTTTTTGCATGGAATCGAAAGAAGATAATTTTTTTCACATGTTGGTGAAATTAGTAGTTTTTGAGATATTAGAGTAGTTGGTGAAAAAATAGTTTTTGAGACATTAGCTTTTATGTGTATGAGTCAGTCGGTATCTCGCCACCGTGAGTGCGAGAGATAGCTGCAAATTTCGAAAGTGAAATTCTTCGACACGGTTTGACCAATTACAAAAAGGCCCTGTTAGCCCATTTTTGCTATTGTCCTGCATGGGCTGACAGAGCTTTTTTGTAATCGGTCAAACCGTATCGAAGAATTTCAACTTCGAAAATTCGAGGTGAGGTTAGGTGGTTGACCCATCCCCTTAAAAATACATTGCGACCATAGGAGAACGCAGACCATAGTATAAATTAGAACTTTCAGTTCGAGAACACTCAAAAATTTGTCGTGCAACCCACGAAAAAAAACTTATTGCTCTAATCTACGATATGTGAAGCATTTTCTAGGAGAAATTGAATTAGATTCACCGTATAATTATTGAGAAATCGCAAATATAATTACATACATAACAGAATTCTGTCGACTTGACTCGGAATTCTCTCTCTCCCTCTCTCTTTCTTTCGCAAGTCAGTCAGTAAACAATCAAGATGGCGGTTCATTTATGCCCGATGGTACGAAATGTCAGACAAGTGCCTTTCTTAGCCACCAGCTACTTCATTTCCAAGTTTTTTCTACTTATTGCATGTTTCTAGAGCTTCGAGTAAACGTTTACGTTTTGGTTCAGTTGTTTTTCTTTAATAAAACTGCCCGAAGGCGCTAGTAATAAATTCATCGTGCGGCAAAATTTTCGAGGTTATATTTACATTCTCACCGATCCACGGATCTGTTACTATATTAATCAGGCCAGAATCTTATTAAATTTTAATTGTCATTTAAATGATTTATCTAAGAGTATACGCGATTTGATAAATTTTATTTTCAATGAAAATGATTTTTAAAATCGATTTTGTAATGTAATCGTCCATTTACAAATTTGAAAAATGGACTACATTTGGACTCGACCAAACTCTACATCATCGTGATAAATCATTGAGGGATTAATGAATCTCAAAAAATAAAGAGATTCTCGTAATATTCGATATTTTACGAAAAATGGACTTTTCAATTGTTTATTAAAATGATTTTGAATAAAATATCAACAAAAAACGACTCAAAGGACTATAAACGAAACAATTTCGAAATGTAAAACAAAAAACAATCAAAAAAGGATGAAAACGTTGGAGTTTTTGAATGAAATTTATTTTCTGTTTGTATTGAAAGTTGGAAAAACGATGAGTGTTAAAAAAATAATTTTTTTTTTAATATTTATACAATACATACTCACATTTTCAAAAATACGTGAAAAAATGTACATTCCGGAATGTATAAATGATTTGAAGAAGGAAGAAAAACTACGTTCGACTTTTTGGAATTCTTTCATGCTAAGCACGAATACTTTACGGGTTCAAGTTGTCACGATTTAAACGATCGATTACAGCGGGCGAACGTAATACGTTGGAGTTCCCGAACACATTCTGGGACTAAAGTTTATTATGTAAGAAAAAAAATGTGTCTAATGCAGCCCCCTTTAAGCGCGTCTATCCGTCTGTAAAATTAGTTCGTACAGAAAAAAAAATGTTTTTATTATTTTATTTATTTTATTATAATGTTTATTATTTATACCATGCCGGATTTTGGAATTAATGAAAAAATGATTTCATGGATTCTCGGTTTTCGTATTATTGTGGGCGAACGAAAATCGTATATTTAGTGGAATTTGATCGAGCCGATTAAAAGCGATATGCAACTCACGTGAAGTTGAGCGCACGGCAATAGTTACGAAATATTGGACAGCGAAAAATAAAAAGTAGAAAATATCGAAATCGCGCTTCGTTTGTTTGTTCCATCTATTGATATGCAAGAAGGCAACGTTAAATTTGTATCCCCGAATTGCAGAGGGGCCTATAATGACTTATATATAAGAGCCCATGAAACTTTTGTGAATGTTCAGTCGTTTTATTACATTGCGAGCGTAAAAGGCTACGCGAACGTTGTAATTACAGCACTGCAGCACTAAAATGTTGAAGGTACAATTACGCATGGGTTTGGAATTTTTATATAAAAATAAAGTTTACTGTTCTAAGCCGATTGTTTTTTTAACACAAATATAACCAGAGTGGAAAGTTTTAATTGCTCGTTGCTGTGCCAAAAAAAATGAAAGAAGAATTTAATTTATCTCTTCATCAATTTTTTATGAACCCAATCAAAATACTAACGACAGATTCGATTTAATTTCAATTTAATCAACTTTTTTATACAATTATTTCCAGAGGCAAATAAAATTGCTTAATTATCATTTCTATTTAATCAATTATTTTCACAAGGAAAATATAAACCGTAATTGATACATAATTCAATTTATTTTTTCTTCAGAATTCATTTTTTCTATTAATATTCTGTCATTTTGTTCAGTTCTTGTTTTAAATTAACTCATTTCTCAAATTGAATGGAATTTGGTACGTAAACAAAATTTTATTCGATCTTATTCCTGTTTTTTTTTAAATTTAAACACTCTAATCGTAATTTTAATGGTTTTTTTCTTAATTTGCTCAATGCAATTTCAGGATTTAAAAATACAATTCAGTTTGATTTTGTTTTTCTTTTGTTTATTTTTAATTCAATTTCTTGAATTATTCTTTCATTGTTTTTTTTTTTATTTTTTATTTTTAGCCAATTATTTTAGGTGTTTTGCTGGTTGTAGTGAAGGCCGAGTACGAATCTTATCGTCCCCGAGGATGGCGTCCAGCAGGACGACCTTTCGAGCCGGCTGGAAACGATCATTTTCAAACTCATGGCAGCCCACCTTTGTCACAGTCTTATGGAAATCCGATAAGGGATCCGCCTTACGAACGCTTTCCAACGACAACCATTGAAACTCCAACAAGAAATAGGCCAACTGTTGTTAAAGCACCAACAACGACGACCACGACTCCGAGAAGCAGAGAACCAATCACGAGTCGCGATATCGAGGATCAAGATTACGACGCAAATCCTGCCCTCGCTATCGCTAATTCATTCGCTTTTAATCGCCCCGTTTACGTGTACAATACATTTCCTTTCCATTCTGGTCTCACTTTCGTCAAATAAATTCATTTGTTTAATTAAAAATTTATAACAATTGGAAAATTGTAATAAAATCGTTTTTTATTTGATTTATTTCGCCTGAATTATTTATCGACGTAAAAAATCCTGTTCCTTTATTCTTTTTTTTTTTTTTAATTTATGAGTAATTACACGCGTTTCACATGCTTTTGCATCAGAATTTCGAAACTTCGCAATTGGAGAAAAATTTTAAAAAATTTAGCCATCTCTGAAACTTTACAAATATTTATTTTGAATAATAATGAATCTAAAAACTTATTAACACGTTGTTTGAACGAAACATTCTTCGATAGTTAATCAGACAATTCATTTTTTCAAGTGCAATGTGTTTGGCGAATTTTCTAAATGCATATCATTTTTTTTTTTTTAATATTCTCTTTTTTTAGATTCTTCCGAAAAGTTGAGAAAAAATTAATACAAAATCACGAATGTTGCTCTCGTTTTTGTACAGAGCTTCAACACCATAAATGCGAAATTTCTAAGACATTTAACAAACAGTTTCTCAAATACTGCCTCGAAAAAAAGTCGAAAAGAGAAATTTCAAAACAAAGAAAAACTTCAAAAGTATTCCAGAAGATCAACAAATTCATTTCATACAACATTTTATCAGCTTTTTTGAACGTTTCATGAAATAAAATAGTTGCCAAGTGTTGCTCGATGTTGCTAAATGATATGAAATAAAATGAAAAAGAATTCTTGAAAGATTTGTCAACTTCAAAATGAATTTTCGTCTCGACGATAAATATGTGAAAACAAATGGAAATCAGAGAGAATATTCAGATAGGATAAGAAACTTTATTACTTTGTAAAATCACTAGTAATCCGATGTCGTAACTTCATTACCGTCGACGACATTCACCATTTTTTTTCTCGTCCACATCAAAATCATTGTACATTTTGGTAAAACTGATGGTAAACAAAAAATCAATGTGTCATTTACGAAGATGATATTAATCCAGGTAACTTCCGGTAACTTTTGTATTACGCTTTGACAGAGCAATTGATAAAATTCTGAATAAAAATCTGCACTTTCACACGATCCTTTCATATATATATATATATATATATATATATATATATATATATATATATGTTTTTCCAAATTTATTGAAAAAGAATGTCCTAGGTCCAATCAAGTTGGGGGTTGAGCCATTTCCAGTAATTGTGATGTGTTGTAACCGATATTTTGATATCTAACAGGATAAGCTAATAAACTTCCTCTGTCCCACGTGTATAATTCCTGTAAATAATACCAAATTTATATTTATACCAAAAATACGAATTTACATATATATTTTTTATTAAATATCTATTTTCGATTATATAAAAAATCAATCCTTCATTTCTGAATGAAAGAAAAACATCTGTATTTATTCTTAATAATTATATCGTTATTTTTTTAAATTTAAATATGACATTCGTAATCAATATCAAAAACTATCTAAGATTCAGTATCAAAAATTGTTGTATTTATGTAAAGTTTTTTGAAGTATTAATTTTTCTCTTAAAAAAAGAAAAGATACATAATTCTTTAAATAATTGATTATATGTATTTATATTTGTTTTATATTATTTAAATAATATTTTATTGATGATACAAAATTTATATTTATAGCAAAAATTCAAATTTACATTTATATTTTCATGAAATTTGTATTTTGATTTATGTCAAAAATCAATAGTTCATTTTAAATGAAATAACAAAACATCGATGTGCCCCGATCTTAATAATTATATAGTTATTTTTTTCAATTTAAACATGACATTCGTAATCAATATCAAAAGCCATCTAAAATCCAGTACCAGAAATTGCTGTATTTATGTAACGTTTTTCGTAGTATTAACCCTCCGAGCGAAACGCCGCATTTTTTGCTTTTTCATTAATCAACAAAAACTGGTTAATGATACACTTGTGACAATTTAGCTATTCCTGTATTATTATTACTAGAACCCAATAAAACAAAAAATAATACGATAGTTTTCAATTTATATTTTACAAATAATATTTAATACGACTAAGGGCCGGTTGTTCCATCTTCAGGTAAATTTTACCCGATGGTTTTAGCATTGGATAGCAGACCGTTAACTGTTGGATAAAATTTACCGGGAGGTGGAAAAACTGGACCTAAGTGCAAGAAATGCGGCGTTTCCCCGCTAGCGCGTGTAGAGTCGTCCATATGATTTTACATTCGACGTTGTCATATCTCCAACTGAGCACTTGAGCACTAACGGCGCGCGCATGCACGTAAGAACGATATGGTAACACTAACGGCTCAAAAGCATTGCGGCGATTCACCACGACGCGTGTAACGGCGTTTAGAATTTTAGCGCGTGTGACGGAGGGTTAATATTTCTCAAAACAAAAAATTCTTCGAGTCTCGGAGAAATATTTTATGAAATATTATTTACCTTTGTTTTGTGACTGTATCGTACCATCGTTGTTTTACGATAAGGATTCGCAAATGACAAATTAACGTCAAGACTCGTGCCCTTGTACAAGTCCAAAGCTAGGCTGTGATAAATAAAATAAAAAACGAGTGATAAAAGAATAAAGAAGACGAAAGAAAAAAAACGTTTTCATTGTATAAAAAAAAAGAGAGAGAGAGAAACTGTTTCATGTTTTTTATTCAGTCTTGTAATTCAAAGTGTGACACATACCGTATTTTCATTTCAGTGTCGGTGACATTGTGAACGGCGTACAATACCCCGCAGGCGATGAACATTTCACCGAATTTGTGATTGTCGATGCTTATGTTCCATGCCTGTTGGATTCTCATGGAAACGATATCGATTTTTATCACGACGGTGTAATTGGATGGTAATCCATAAATTGCCCAAAGACCTGAAAAAAAGATTTTTCAATATTCGAATGGAACGAAGTTGGGAAAAGAAAAAAAGAACGATTAAATGGGAAATAATATAGGCTGACAAAATAAAACATTTCACTATAGCAGCGGCAAAAGGCACTCAAAAAATTGACGAAAAAAGCAAAGGATTCGTGAGAAAAAAATGCGTAAATTCAGCTTGAAAAAAAGGAAAATATCGAATTAAATTTAAAAAAACGCCATTTTAAAAAAGATTCGCAAAAAGTACAATAGATAAAAAAAATTACAACGTTAGGTAATTATGCAGAAGTGAGGCACCACCCCAATTATGGGGGAATTTTTTTTTTTGCCATGACACCCTTTATTATGTCACCGCTAGTGAATTTGAGTAGGGGGAGGTTGACATTTTTTATTATTTCCATAAGTTATGGGATTTTGAAGTTTCAGGAAACACACAATAAAATAAGGCGATTACAAGTTATACATGAGGCTGAAGTTTGCAACGTTGGAGTCCAACGAAATGACATGAAAAAACTCTCCAATAATTCGAGTAATTCTCCAATTCTGTTCCCTGCCTAATTTTCAATTTGTAGTTTTTCAATATACACCAATGATTCACGAAATAAAAAATACGTGAATTACAAATGATTTTTTCGTTCATTTCGTTAGACTCCAACGTTGCAAACTTCAGCGTCGTAGTTATACGCGATTTCAAACTGATTGATACTGACTGACTGATGTCATAAAAACACACCTGAACGTATGAACACAACAATGATTGTGTTTACGTACTGTGCTGTTGTACTTTTGTTTTGAATTTGAGATCAAAACAGAAACCGATTCTTACGTGTAAAAACTCGTAAGAATTTCTTATTTCAGTGCCAAAGCGATCATGGTGTGTAACGGATGCGCGTTAACGCTTACCGAAGCAATAATTTTATTTCAAGATCGACATAAAAGTTTGGTGGTTTTAAAAAATCACAGCATCATTGCCACTGAAGTGAAATTTTCAGAGTGAGGTGGGGCTGCAAACCCTCAAGGAAACAAATTTAGTGTGGCGTTGCAATAAAAGAACGACGAAAAAAAAGGAAAAAAAGTGATAAAAAAACGGTGCAACTTTAAACAATCCGTGCGAAGTTGTACGTGGCTTGAAAATGCATATTTGAGTCCGGAAAAATGTTGCATGTTTGTTGCAATGTACTTGCTAATGAACCTGCCACACGAAGAGTTTCTCATGCGTGAAATGCGTGAATCTCCAAAATGCATGAAATGCCCTATTTTATCGTGTGTTTCCCCTCAAACTTCAAAACCCCATAACTTATGGAAATAATAAAAAATGTCAACCTCCCCCGACTCAAATTCACTAGTGGTGACATAATAAAGGGTGTCGTGGCAAACAAAAAAAATCCCCCATAATTGGGGTGCTGCCCCACATCTGCATAATTACCCAGCGTTTTAATCAAAATGCTGAAAACGTGAAAAAAAAATCTCACCGTTTTCATCGACGTCAAAGTCTACGTAGCTGTAATTGTGATCGATTGAGTAAAGATAATTTTTGGTGTCAACTGCCAAGCCGGGCAAATTTAGCTCTACGCGGGTCGACTGGAGGAGATCAAGGCGTACGACGACCGGTTTATTTTCGGGATTGTAGAAGAAAAATCCGTTGTAAACAACGTGTGCGTTGCCCTGATGAAAAAAAAAAAAAATATACAAAAATTCCATCAATCGAGTTCGATGTCGTTTTTTATTTCGTATTTCAATGCCGATTTAATTCATGATCGACGAGCAAAAAAATAATAGCGAACTAAATAATGTAGAATAATAATAAAAAAAAAAAAAAAAACAAAAACATCGTTATAAATATTGACCTTGAATGGAAGTGGCAATAGAATGCTGCGAGGAAAACCAGTTTTGAACTCATTACGATTTTTGTACTCGAAAATGTATGAAGTGTTGCTTTGTCGCGTGACCCAAAGTTTTTCATTCGCCACTTCGGAGGGACGCGGTGAAGAATCGTACATCCAACAACCGTGAGGATCTTCCATGGAACCTTTAAATACTGGCTTGCCAACAGCTTCTAATACACCCTCTATGAAATAAACAAAACAAAGAGATTTTTTTCTGTCGATTTCATTATTCGTACAATAGCGAATGAATAATTTTATACGCACAAGTGTAAGTTGATTGGCAAACAAATAAATACGATTAAATGAATATTCGATCGAAATCGAATGAAAAATAAATGAAATATGAGTGCGAATCCAAAATTAATTACATTGTGGATAAAAATCGATAAAAATTTTCTGATTTATGGATTAAAAATCATGATTACTTTTTTTTTATTATTTACGGGTATTACCATTTGGATTATAGTTTTTAAATATTTATATTATCGAAAATATAAAATATTAACGAGAATAATAATAATATTTTGAAATTAACTCGATCGTGATTATTTTCACGATCTTAATTCATAGAAAACACATAAATATGAGAGATAAAAAAAGAAAAAAGACCTGCGAGACGAGGCGGTAAACCAGTGTATGTGATGTTTGCAACGAGAGGCTTGACGTCAAATCGTCCACCGTAATCGGAGAAACCGCACTTTATATGAGGACAATCATCGCAGTTCTGTTGTCGTGGACAAAGCTCCTCGTAATCCACTTTGGGTGGAGCCCGAGCACCGTAAGTTACCCCGTGCTGAGATCCATAATTCCCCGCATTTATTTTTCTTTTTCCGTCTGGAAGGAAAGAAAAAACGAGTGGAAAAAATATAAAAACATTAGAAAAAGCAGAATAAAAATAGTTCGGGAATTATACAATGTTTATTAATTGTTAAATCGGTTTTACCTTCGATGAATAAAGTTCCCTTAGCCATATCGATAATATTCTTAGCATTGCAGTGATACGTCCCAAAATCCGAGGAATTTATCTTCATTATGTTCAAACGCATTTTCAACTGAAACAGCAATTATGTGTTTGGTTTTCGTTTTTTATTCAATAACATTTTATTGGCATGCTGGCGATTTTCATTCGTGTTTTTTTTTTTTTTAGTTTTGGTGTTTTTTTATTCTTTCTTCGAGTACGACGAATGTGCACGAAAAAGGATTGCTTTGAATTGCATTGGAAAATTGTGGTTCACCTTGTAAATGTCCCTCTTGTCGTATATATCCATACGATATTCCGACGAGGATTGGATGAGTCGACCGTCGCCGCGTTCCCACCACGTCACGGGTTCGGGGAATGCCTCGACCTCGCACTCGAGTACAGCGCTTCCATAACTTTGTCCTCGAATTTTTTGCTGACGAATTCGTATGAAAGGAGCGACTGCAACGATTTTTTTTCCTTTTCTATTTTTGTTATCTATTTCTTTTTTCTTTATTGCTTCAATCCGTAGATTTTGCCTCCCACAAATTCGCGATGGATTTTTTCTTGTTATTTTTCTACTCCTATCTTTTTTTACATTCACTATTTTTCGTGCCTTATCATAGATTTTCGTTAATGCGCAGAATACTTTTCAAAATTCTTATTGGATAAACCTAATTAGAAAAATGTGGGAATTAAACGGTAAAGTTTCAACGCTGCAAAAAAAACGAGATTCAATTTGTGAATAAAAGGTTTTGAAGAACGAGATACGAAGGCAAAAAATGGTCTACCAAATATCAAAGATACAGAAAATTAAATAAATTACAAAATTAAAAGAAAATGAATATAAAAACAATGAATATAGAATCGATGCCAAAGTAAAAGAACAAAATTCATTGAAAAGATCGAAAAATGAAAGATACAAAAATATAAAAAGCGTTAAATGAAGGGTGAAAGGATAAAAGATGAAGGGAATCCTTTTAGGAAAGTTCACTGATCCTCATGTGGCTTTTGCCACGCCTCTCACACACACACACACACACACACACACACACACACACACACACACACACACACACACGCCCACTTACAAATTTAAGAGAATTTCTCACAGAAATACTTCGGTTTATATATCGGCTTATGTGCTGGGTCTTATATTCATAGATTTTCATAAAAACACTCAAATAACTACTTGGCAAATAATAGCCTGTAGATAAAGCGTAAGAACGGAAGGAAGAAGGGGGTGAGTGGGATCGGGTTGAAATACCGCCTCGTATATGATAATATCACTTGGTGTTGAGACTCGTCTGTATCTCTTGATATTGTTTGTGCATCCATATGAAACATGCACAATTTCAGGCTGACATGAAATACGGACTGTATTTCCCGAATATATACAAGGTGTCGCATTAATTGACCAAAAATCAATGACACATTTTCTAAATCCTTTCGTAATAAATTTCCCCAAACCTATTTGACCAGTTTTTTTTTTTTTTTTTTTTTCATGCATTTGATTTAACGATAATAAAAATACCAAAAATTCATAGCGTTGAAGTTACCATCGTTGGAACGTAACAATTTTTTTGTTCATCTTGTCCACAATTTTCATATAAATTTAAGCTGCGAAAATTGATCAAAGGTTTTTTATTGCACCCAAAAAAAACTTTTATTTAGATCTATCACGAGACCCTGTAGAGTCTCGGGACAAGTAGATTTGCAGCTCTGTCGTCTGCTGTCTCGAACGCTCACCTTGTCTATATTATCTCGAAACAAAACAATTTCCGGTGGGGGGGGGGGGGGGGGGTAAAATTTTTATGACGTTTTCGCGAATTGTAGAGCCTAGGAATCATTTGGCGGCTTGAAAAGCGAACTTTTGACTAAATGAGCGATGCTCTTTCGATTGATTTAGATCTACTAGGATCGTTTATTCGATTTTTTTTAAATTCGAATCAACAAAATTTCTATTCGTTTTAGCTAGAAAACTGTACTTAAATGAAATAAATAATGCTATTTGGGTCCGTTTATTCGAGTACCCACGTTAACGGACAACACCACTGTGACGGCTTCAAAAAATCGATTTATTGAAAACCATTTTAAAAAATCTAAAATACTTTTAAGATTGAAATGCCGTTGGACCCAGGTCGAAAAAATAATTATTTTCGTAGATATTGAATATTTTGTGGAGCGGTGCAGTGGTCCGCGACGCTCGGGGTCCCAACTTTGAACGCGTTTTTCTCAAAACCACTTTTTTGAGTGTGGCACGCAGCAGAACTCGAGCAATTTTTATCCGATCGACTTCAAATTTTTACTGTATCAATAAAAGTAGATTATCTAGAGAAGTACATAAGATTTTTTCGATATCTCAATAATTATAAAAGTTATAGCCTATTTTCGACGAGAAATTTTGCTCAAAAATCATTCTTTAATTTAAAAGGCGTGCCTATTTTTTAAAAATCAATATTTTTCCAAATCCCTATGTACTTCTCTTCAAAATATCATATTATTAACGAAAACACTCGGTATTTTTTTTCAGATCGACGTTGAAGAGAGTTCTGCTGCGTGCCGCGAACCACTGCGGAGATGACGCGAGAGCTTCCCCAGCGCCACCATGCGGCGTAAAAAATGTGAAAAAAATGTTTTTTGATACATTAATAAACAAGGAACAAAATCCAAAAAAAATTTTTCGAATATCTCTTTTTTTCCCACAAAAAAAAATTCTTGAAAAATGTGAAAAAAATAGGGAGTCACAGTGGTGTTGTCCGTTAAAGCTTCTTGCTCCGGCCACCACGTGGCGCAGTACGTCGAGGTATTTCTCACATACGAATTGCGCTCTAGATGTACATAAATTGCGGGAACCAAAGTAACATTATTACTCTGACTGGCTATGTCTAGGAAGATGAACGTGAATTTTTGTACCTACCCAGGGTCGCAGACTCGTGACAATATTATGAAATAATATTATAACTGAATATGTTATAATTAATATTATAAATAATAATATAAATATTATTTTTATTTCAACTTTTCATATTCGTTCAATTTTTAAGATAAAAATATGTTCGATTTTAAATCGAAATTAAAAATATTGTGATGAAACTATTTGGCCGGTGAAACAAGGAAAAAAATTTATTTCAATTAACTAGATCCTAGTTCAATCGATAAGATGTTTTTTCTGGGTGTGGCTCCCTTTTCGCGAATTTCCAATAAAATTGGCCAAAAATGCTGGCAATTTAAACGAAAAAAAAAATGGAAAAAAAATATTTTCACTCCAGCGGGGGGGGGGGGGAGGGGAGCACACTTCAACGACGAATAATCTCGTGCATGGATACAGGGGAGGCGAGAATCCGTTTTTCTAAATTTAAATACGAATTTCTAATGCCAGCGATAAACATTTTTAAACAAAGCAGATACAGACTTCAAACAAAGTGCTCATTTCGGTTGATCGTGTGAGTGATTTTTCAAAATGATTATTGTCAAAACTCGGTTTTGCTGGTATTTCCAGTAAAGATAGTTCAAAAGGTGGTTTTATTTGGTAGGGAGGCAAATATCTGGTCGAAACGAAGTTATGCGTTTAACGAAACACGAAGCTCGTAAATTCTCCAAGCATGAAATGCAAAATAAACGTTTTTTTCTTTTTCGTTTTTTTAGCGCTTTTTTATTCGTTTATTTTTATTTTTTGCGCGTTCAACTCGAATACTCACAGTGTACCTCGAGGTTGGTCTTGTAACTAGCTCGTGGCGTTACTCCGTTGTCAGCGATACAGATATATTCGCCCATATGTTCACGATTAACCACCGTGATGTTGAACGTGTGGCCAATTACGGAGGACACTGGTACAACCAGATTAGCAATTATATACACACAAACGTATTTCTCTATAAATGCAGAATGTATAAAAGCATGTTGCAACATGAATTATTAAATCAATGTTTACCATAATACCAAAAGAAAAACTCTCTTTTGCCTCCTATTTATTTTCTATTTACTCACTCCTCTCGTTTATATTCTTTACTTTCCTTTTTAGTATACTTTTTCATTTTCAATCTCTTACACGTTTAGTTATTTACTTAATGAATTTCTTCTGCACATTCCAATTTATGACTGACTCAAATTCTTTTTTTCCTCTTTCTTCATAGTTACCTATATATATATATATATATTTAATTTTTATTATATTTTCCCTCTGTCTAGAGACTTTCGCCTATTACAGGGTCGGGCCCGGGTCAGTAACCAGGCCCCCATGCGGCCGCATCCGACTTCCCCCTCTGTAGCGCATTCGGCATGGCACTCGATTCCATGGGCCCAAGGAAACTGCGGAAAACCTGCGCCCCTACAGCCGGTCCTGGGTTCGCCTCACGGTGCCCGAGCTACGTCACGCCTTGTCACGAGAATGTGAACATGAACTACAGCTGTATACATGTGACATATACATGTACAGGTACTTGTCTATGCCTCGTATATACATCTGGAGCTGGTCACGCTCTTATTTAATTTTCGTAAAAAAGCTACGTGGGACCGGGATTCGAACCGAGGACCTCCCGCGAACTCTGGCTTAGAGGCAAGCACACTAGCCACTAGACCAGAGCGTCATATTTACCTATGTTAAAAAATATCCTTGCTCTTTATCGTTTGGTTTTGTTGATTAAATATATAGAGTTGTATGAATATTTATTTATTCCTCCTTTTTCTTACTTTCATATTTATCATTTTTCTTTTTTCGTTTGTTCGTTGGTAAACATTTTTCATATTGATTTTTTTTTTATTCTTTCCCTTATTTGTTTTTTCTTCACGTCTTTTTATGTGACTTTTAGTGTTTTAGCGATTATTTGTTTTTTAAATACGTTCATTCTTAAAATGAATATCTTGATTTTATTTATTTTTTGCCCTTCGATGCTTGTCAATGGTTCGGGATTTTGTATCGTTTGTCGAGTCTACGTCGTGTGTAAACCTTTTGCACAATTAGTGCTATTTCACGACGTTGACTGTGCGGAGAACCAAAGCATTCGTTTGCTTGTTAGGCTGAACCGTTAATGGGCATGCGACATGGACTTCAGTCATGTCGACCGACAAATTTACACTGATTAAGTCTCGTTCACCGCAAGAGGAATTCGTCAGATGATACACTCACACGGGATCCATTTGTAACGTCGGAGTTGACGAAATTACTGAATAATAGGAGGTCTAACCAAATTTCACGTTCTCCAATGTTTCCCCCGAATGTTTCTCATGTGAATCGAATTCGTGATACAAAATGCATTGAAACGTAGTGAAAAAAAGCTCGATAAAAATTCCATTATACGGAATTTGATTCGCGCGAAAGAATAGCCGTTGCAAATTAAATCGATTGTTAATTGTACGAACAAATATATTTCGAATGAAACAATTTTATGTAAATATAGTCACTTTCAACGAAGAATTTAACCGTTGGATTAAATTATTATCAGTCCCCAAGAGCGAATGATTATCTAAAAATAATTCGTTGTGTTACTCGATTATTCGATTTATTACGAGGATATTTCGATATCGTCAACAAAAAGATCAATTATTTTATTTCATTATTATTGTTCTCTTTTTTTAATGTTATTGTGTTTTATTTATGATTTAATTTTGCATTATATTTGGGTTTTATTGACACATGTAATTAAAAAACGTTCTTTCTTCCAACTAATATTGTATAACTTAAATGAATTCGCTGCATTTATAATAGTTCTCGCAAAAACTGCTCGTCGTTACTGCTGTTTTTCCCCAGAGGCTAGAGACAATTTATAGTGAACTGAAAAATATTGCTTTTCTTGTGAAAAAACAATATTTGGGCATTTTTTATTTCGATGTTTTATTATATTTGGCAGTAGGACAACTCTATTCTTTATTTCTCTATTCTTAAATAATTTTATGACGAAAATCTTTATTCCAAGACATCTTTATTCTTAAATATCTCTATTCTGAATAACTCTGTCGTAATTAAACTCTATTCGTAAAAAACTCTATTCTTAAATATCTGTATGCCAAATTGTCTCTATTCCAAGATATCTCTATGCTTAAATTTCTATATTCGTAAATATGTCTTATCCCAAACATCTCTATTCTTATATATCTCTATTCGTAAATATGGTCGAAGATAACTCTATTCCAAGACATCTCTATGGTTGTTAAAAATCATAATATAGTACAGCTTGATTGTCAATTATTTTTGACAGACATAGAGATGTTTTGGAATAGAGTTATCTTCGACTATATTTACAAATAGAGATATTTAACCTTTTAAGGACGGGAGTGATCGATATATCGACCACCTCTAAGGTTGGCGACTCCACATAAGCTATTCAGTACATATATAGCTAAATTTCGCATTTCAAAAAATTAAAAAAAAAAAAAGAGCAAAAGTCAATTTCAATAGAAAATTCCCCGTCCTTAAAAGATTAAGAATAGAGATGTCTAGGATAAGACACATTTACAAATAGAGATATTTAAGCATAAAGATGTCTTGGAATAGAGATAATTTGGTATAGAGATATTTAAGAATAGAGTTTTTTACTAATAGAGTTTAATTAGCCACAGAATAATTAATAATGATTAATTATTCAAAATAGAGATATTGAAGAATAGAGATGTCTCGGAATAGAGATAATTTGGTATAGAGATATTTAAGAATAGAGTTTTTTACTAATAGAGTTTAATTAGCCACAGAATAATTAATAATGATTAATTATTCAAAATAGAGATATTGAAGAATAGAGATGTCTCGAAATAGAGATTTTCACCATAGATTTATTTGAGGTTATTCCTTTCACGAACTCGAATATTTTACAATTAACAGATTTTTTTGTACAAAAAAGTAAAAATACATCTCATTCCATTAGAAAAATATCGAGCCTAGTTATCGAACTTTTAGAAAAGAATTATAATTTTGAAAATCGTCTAATTTACACGATACTTTATGGAGATGACCTGCTGCTCACATTTATATTTAATAATTCATATATCAAATAATGATAGATGTTTGATATAAAATGTCCTATATGTTCCATCAAATTCTAAAGATTCAGTAACAACGATAAAAACAGAGAGTCACCGGATATTAAAAAAAATTATTCACGATAGAACTTGAAAGAGTGTGATCAGCAGACGATTTTTCGTAGCCATGATGTTCAAGAGGTTATGTTATCTTCGGCAGTTTTTATAACATTTTTAACGCTATTCTTGTTTTTGTCCGTTACAAATTGGCTCCCATTTTTACCAAGGTCACTGTGTACTTTATACGTATTTTCACTCATATTTCAGTTTTTTTTTAACCAAATATACAATAAGTCCAGATTCTCCCTTTGACAGTGCGCGGTTGTTGACATTTGTAGCTCTCCAAAAAATATCAAAAAGTTTCATAATTTACACAATTAAGCTGAAATTTTCGATTTTTGTTTACAGTTGGGAATTGGTTATAACTTTTTTTAAAGAAACTCCAGCCTAATTTATGAAGAAATGTCGAGGGCCCTGCTTATGCGCCCAAAAAATACGGCCCTCCGCGAAAGGAATACCTTAAGAATAGAGAAAAAAAAGAATAGAGTTGTCCTATTGCCTTTTATTTTATCGATTTTTTCATTTTATTTGTTCTATTTGATTCTTTTTTATTTGAAGTTTTTCATCTGATTGTTCTGAATAATAAGAGCTGATTATTTGAAAAAAAAAAAAAAAAAAATGAATTAGAAGTGATGTTAAAAATAAAAATTCGTTATTAAAAAAGTTATGCGGAGTGATTATAACGAGAATTTGATGAGATGAAAATAGAGGAAAGAGAATTTTTATTATCGTTAAATACCCTGCCAAGCTCCCGTGGGAATCGCGGAACCAGAAGTTTTCGACCACGAGACTGTGGGCTGAGGATTTCCACTGACGACGCATCTTAAACGTACGTTAGCACCTTCAGCGACCGTGACTAAACCGACAGGATTACCGTCACCTGCACAAAATGCCAATATATTGCTTATTCATTCACGATTTTTCAAGAAAATTCCCCATAAATTTAATGGAATATATTTTTTTTATCCAACGTCATAAACACACCTAGGATCGAAGGTGCGATAAGTAATTCGCTGGCTTTTGTTTCGTTATTCTTCAACTTCCAGGCGACTACACCCGGTATTCCGGGTTTTCCATCCCGTCCTGGAATTCCAGGATTTCCAGTACGTCCCATGGATCCTTCAACATCAGACATCCGCGATCAATTTATTCCCAATTATTCATCAAACTAAGATTTTTATGCAAAGAAAAAACTTCTATTCGTAGCCTAGTTATCGAACTTTGTTCCATTTTATTAAGGCGAGCAACCACTTTAAATGCTTCAAAAAATCAATTTTTTTTTATTTCATAAATCGTCAGCAAAATATCTTAAGATTACATCCTGAAAATTTTAAAACGATATTCGGATTCCTTCTAACGGCATGTATATAAATGATAAGGACTCTCCGCTCGACTCCGAAGCGCGCTCAAACTTTAAACGTGTTTTTCTCGAAACGACATTTTTTCAATTTGCGGGAATGATAACTGAAAAACTAATTGATGGATCATCTTCAAATTTGGAAGACGTTTACATAATATAATTTATTAAAATATGAACCTAAAATTGGAAAGATTAGATTGTTTAAAACATATTTATTATTGCAAAATGCCGAGAAAAAAATGCTAAAAATCGATCATTTTTTTTCAAACACGTTCCAACATTCAATTCTCGATTTTTTTTTCAAAATTTAGGTTCATGTTCTTAAAAAACATTTCAAGAATGTATAAAAATTTGTTGAACTATTTCAGATGCGAATTGCGAGCTGCACAATTCCAGCGAATCGACAACGACGATGAGGATACGCCAAGGGACACAGCGGATTACACCTTAATTAATGCACGAAATAACTTGAAAAAATTACCAGAGATGTATGAAAAAATGAACAAATTGTTGTCAGAGTTGCGGAAATTTCTGTTTTTTTTTTTTTCACAATAAAAAAAAATCCAAAAATCATCTAATTTTCGGTCTCCTAAGCTGGTTGCTCGCGTTAATTAACGTTATTGGATTTTAATTGGAATATCGATAACTCGTTTTGAAGGAAAACAATTATAGTGAGGAATGGAAAAAAAGATTGAAATATTATTATTTTTTCAGTATTTTCAAGATCATCTTTCTTTTTTAACGCAATTAAAATTTTTTTACCATATTATTCTGTATCTGTAGAAGATTACAAAAAAAAAAAACGACGCGTGACATAATCAAGGGTGTAAATTAATGTAAAAAACTCTATAAGAAGTTTGGAGATGGCCCAAAAAAAGTACTTGTCTCGAAACAGCTTCACTACGAAGTTCCAGGATAAGAGTTCCAATGGGACATTTGAAAAGTCCATTATCCCAAAGAGCTCGAGTTTAATAAGCTAGAGAATCTTGATTAGTCTCTGGCCCTTATTTTTGAGCTCCCGACAAGATCGTGCAAATTAGTCGTTCGTGGCTGGTTCACACACTTAGAAAATTTATACAAAATTGAGAGGGGAAGTTTGGCTTCAGATTTGGCGAACATTCAAGAGAATTTTGGGTTATCTGGTAGCTCGACAAAAGTTCTTCTCTCACGTCTTACATACATTTTTTTTATCACTATTTAGAGCATTAATCTACGAAGACAACAGTGGGTGAAAGAGGGACAAATAAATGATTCTTCTTTTTAATTCAACGTCTCAAACATCGGAAATCAATGATTACAGTTAAGGTAAGTTACAGTTAAGGCAGTATTTCTCTCTTTCTGAGTGACCGATGTATGGATTAAGAAAATAAAAAGTTAATTTTGGCGAACCGTATAAAAGAAGGTATAACCGAACGAAAACCCAGGCGTGATAAAATCAACTGGCGTGTTCAAGTTTTAAAAAGCATTCTGTTCGATCTTTAAAGTTGTACGCTGCAAAAAAAAATGTATACGAAGATGCGAACGATAAAAAACTTACCCTGTGGTCCCGGTGGACCACTCGGACCTGCAGATCCTTTTTGTCCTCGTTTTCCTTAAACATCAAATACATCGACAAATAATTCCGTAAATATCCTCTTTTTCATATTTCCCTTATTTTTAATATTGTTTCTTTGGATGAGATTGTTTATATTTTATAAAAATAAAGCGACAGCAATGAACATGCGGTTTTGGTAAACAGGAACGTTAGGAAAAAGGAGGAAAGGTGTACAAAATAAATACAAAAATAAAATGAGTACAATAAATCGCAATAGTCTAAAGTACTACTTTTAAAAAATCAATAGCGTAAAAAAATGTGTGACGGTATAAGAATCTTAATTATATCCACATAAACCTGAAAAGGAAATAAAAAATAATCAACGATTATGAACCGCAAAAGGATAGACAGCGTGAAAGCATTGTGAAGAGTTACAAGGAGTTAGAGACATTTACTGTTTCCAAGGGAAATTTGAAAGCGAGAGATGGAGAAATCCTGTTTCATCACCCAGAACAAAATCTCAAAAAACGATGTGAAAATAAGCGTGAAGCCCGAAGGGCGTGTACGACAGACATTGGGCATGCCTCTCACGGCAGCAATCGTTAAAATTACATATTTCGCGTCACCGAGATTCACAGCTCCGAGGGTGGGTAGGGATTTAGCCCGAGGTAGATTTTCCATGTACTTGAATATTCGATGCCACTTGATGGCTTCGGTAATGTAGATATAACCCGCTTTTCACACGTTATGAAATTCAGATATTCTACGAAATCTGGATGAACTCGTTTCTACATACATGAAACTTAATGTAAATACGTTATCTGTTACATAATATTATTTTCCACTGTGCTTAAATCCCCTGAAGCAATAGATAATGCAGCACAACGTAACACCAAATTCATATGATCGAAATAGATCGATTTAATAAATTATTTTGAGGATCCAAAACAGTTTGAATGAGTGAATCGTGCCGAAAATAAAAATCAAGTGTCCTTTTAATAAATTTTACAACTTAAATGAAAAAAATTGTTAGAAAATCAAATAGTTTCTGATTTTTTTGCGATGAAACAAATAAAGTAGAAGAAAAGTAGAGAGGATAATGTAAAAAATGTGGATGTAAGAAGAGACGTAAAAAAAATTTGTGTTCAGTGAATTGAAACGCGATGAAATGAAAATACCATCGGTGCCGTTTCTGCCAGGTATTCCTGGCGTCCCGTCCACACCAGGTTTACCGTCCAAACCCGGAAGACCGTCGAGTCCACTGCGTCCTGGGACACCATCAAGTCCTGGCTCACCGGGAATCCCATCTCTTCCATCGAGTCCTGGTTTACCAGGATCTCCCTTCGGGCCTCTTTCGCCTCGATAACCCGGCAAACCGGGTGGACCTTCCGGTCCAACTGGTCCAGCAACCCCTGGCAATCCACGATCGCCTCTAATGCCTTGAGGTCCCGGAACGCCGGGCAATCCCGGAGGGCAA
Organism: Rhimphoctona megacephalus; assembly: GCA_963989365.1. NCBI lineage: Eukaryota > Metazoa > Arthropoda > Insecta > Hymenoptera > Ichneumonidae > Rhimphoctona > Rhimphoctona megacephalus. The sequence goes on along the minus strand of OZ022419.1, from coordinate 25,856,616 downwards.
AATTCCGTTGACTTTCGACACAACGCGTCCATCGCGTCGAACTGCAATAATATTTACTTGCTTATTTCAAACAAACCAAAACGATTCTTGCTTCCTCCAGTTTTTCGCGTTTTAAACCACGTCGTTTTATTCCTGTTTACATACACTGAGTAAAAAAATTTGTTCATCGAACTAAATCCATTTTGTTGGACGAAAAATTGGTGGATCCAACAATTTTTTTCTTTAATGCCAAATAATTCAGTTTATTCAACTAAATCATGAAAATTTATTGTAGATCAATCAACTAAATCACCGGAGCCAAATGATTTTGTTCAAACAACTGGTACCATTTATTTCCTTACGCATACTTTTTGGTTGCTTTAAGGTAAATACTGTACTGCATGCTAGTCAAATGAGTGCTAAAACTTCACAATGTTTTTTATACCAAGTTTAATGCACTAATTATATATAGTGAAGGTGAATTTGTAAGATGACATGTCTAATTAACCTAGAAAAATATTAATATCGATACATTTGCGAAACCATTAACTAATAGTGGCAAATTTCCATTATGTCACATTTTCATTGGGACTTTTCAAAGAATAATCTGTATTTTTGAACCGATTTTAATGCACCACGTTATATTTTGTTCCTCAAGAGATTCTCTACGAATTCACCATGTAGACTTTTTCGAAGTTTATTTGTTTGGAAATTATAGCAATTTGTTTATGAAAGATTTGTTTCGCTAAATAAACAATTGGTTGCAACAGTAGAACGATTAAGCTTAGAAGAAATCTACGTGGTGAATTCATAAAGGATCTCTTGAGGAACAAAATAAGACGTGGTACATTGCAATTGGTTAAAAATTACGGATTATTCTTTGATGAATTCCGATGAAAATGTGCCATCATGGAAATTTGCATTTATCAGTTGATGATTTCGCAAATCTATCGTTTTTTAAATTTTTCTACGTTAATAAGACACGCTGTGATATAAAGCCGCTAACATTACGTTCAATTGTGTATTAAGCTTGGCATAAAACAATTGTGAAAATTTAGCACTCATTTGACTAGCATGCAGTACAGTATATACCTTAATAAAATATTTCTTTAAATCTCAATTATCAAATTGGCTGAACGATAATCGTTAGGACGAATAAATGAATTAGTTTATTTGGATGATATTTTGTTGCATTAATATTAATTTGTTTGGCTGCACCAAAGTTTTGTTGGTTCGTCAAATAACTTTTTTCAGCATTGACTAATTATTTTGTCTTATCTCAAAAATATTTTGTTACCCGTATAGAACTAAATATTTTCCTTGAGAAAAACAACATTTTTTTCTCAGTGCAGAGCGGTTGTTACGCGCTGCGATGTTTCATCTTGGTTTTTACAGTAAGCAAATAATAATAATAAAAATACTATTTTTCTTTCGCTTGTCGATTTGCCCTCCCAAGGAATCGGATACACAATCTCGAACTATGTTTTACGTCAGAAAAATAGCTTCTTTCTAAAGAACATCGAGATAAACGTCTTTTTTTTTTATTTTTTTAAATAAAACGTGAAACTGACCGGAACACGAGTGTCAGCTGTCAACCAGACCCAACTGGAATCCCCATTGGGGACGACGGCAGGAGCCAAAGTATCGCCTGAAGACGTATCGTCCGGCGACGCCGCCAATTTCTTCGTATCTTTCAGCAACTCTTTCATGTCACCGATCTTCAACAACGAAAGAAGCATCTCAATTATATTTTTGTGTAGAATTTTTTCCCATTTGTTTTTTTTTTTTTTTTTTTTCTAATGTTTACATAAGAAATGATTTAATTCATTTTTACAATTGTGGAAGAGAATATATTACAGGAGAATTCTTGTGGAGTAATTTTTCGAAGAAATTTACAAATGACTCCGACGATCTTTTTGAAGACTCGATTAATTTTTCAAACGATATATTTACATTCTTGTATTATTTTCAAATACGTACGGAATTTTTTTCTTTTTTTTCTTTTTTTTTTTCAGTCGAAAAATGCGTTTGTAATGATTCGAAAAAAATCGGAGAATTCGATGTAATCATTGGAATTTTGTAATTACTCAACGGTTGAAGGTAAATGAATTACAAATTTGGTGTAATCCGAATGTTCGAAATTTCCTTTTTGGAAAAAAAGAAGAAAAAAAAAGAAAAAACAACTTTGTCGAGGCAATAAATCAAAATTCGAATGTAGGAATTTCATCGAAAAAATGCCGCGGCGCATAACGAACAATAAAAGTGAGGGCAAAAAGACTGAACCGTCACTTTGGTGGAAAAAGCTTGATCGAATAATTTGGTAGAGTGAGACAAAAGGAGCGGAGCAAAAAATTATTTTTTTTTTTATCCTTATTCTCATTACGATTGCAAGGGAATTTGGGCGATTTGGGATATTCGCGGTAATCCTCTGTGTTCGTGATAAATCTTGAGTAAGGAAGGAAGGTCACGACGAAACTCTGTGAACTCTGTGGAAGGCTTGCCTTTTGTCCATTCGACCGTAAGCTCCTATCACGACCCTCCCATTCACGGATAGGAGTTTAAATCTGATTTACGGCGCTTCGGCACGCACACATATTCACGCGAGAGTGCAAAAGCCTCGGGGAAACGAAGAAACAAAGATGGAAAAAGAGAGAGAGAGAGAGAGAGAGAGAGAGAGAGAGAGAGAGACGCACATCCGATTACCAGACCGCGGAGGGTGGCTTAGTGTGCGTAAAAAAATGGAAGCAAAAAAAGGCTCCTTTCTCTTCGGAAGTTCGTGCGATGCTCAAAGAATAAACAAAAGCCAATACTCTTTGTATGAACCTTTCGTAAGTAGCGAAATAAATGAAAAAAAAAAAAAAAAAAAAAAAAAAAAAAAAAAAAAAAAAAACAAATGTATAAATAAAAATAAAAAATAAAATAAATACTTGGCTGTATTGTGCCTTCGATACTTTTTTTCCTCGCTTTCTCTCTTTCTCCCTATTTTTTCTCCTTTTTTCCGAGCATCATTCCCGTCTTATATCACGAAGAAACTGTACTGTACATATTACTTTACTGAATCCTCGTCTCGACTCGTGATCTCTAGCCCCTATCGAGTACGAGAGAGTATAAACCCGAGCACTCGAGGACACACGCCATGGGCAGAGAGACCTCTCTGGTACTTGCCCTCTTCATTTCCGGGCGTCAGCAATGTGACGAGCACTTGGCGATATAATCTCTCTCTACAAGCTTATATACCTATAAGATACACCGATATATATATATATATATATAAATGTATATGAATACATGGATAGCGATATGATACAATATTACTCGCAATATATTGCAGTAAAAACGTATATAATATGAACTTTCAATGGATATTCACACTTTGTTTTCTCGCCGTCCCGAAAAAGATTATCGATCGTTTAAGAAGAAAATATGAAATAAAAAAACGATTATCGACGATTCACGTGGTGAGGGTTGCAATTTTTTTCTTTCTTGTTAATCCTAGCTACGCACTACGGGGTCCAATCGACCGAGAGCAACACTTACATTTTCACCTTTTTTTCACCACATGTCTTTTCATAAATGTTATAACTTTTGATGAAACGACTTTTTGACTTTACTGATTGCTTCTCCGGATTGGTCGGAGTCTGGCGTTTCGATTTCACTACAATTAAACCTCAATAGACGCGTCTATTATAATTTTATAGAGCAATAAATGTCCTCGGTCCAATAGACCGATAGTGTGTAAGTAATAAGGTACTAAAAATTATAGTGTGTAGCTAGAGTTAATAGAAAAATAGTATTGTTTAACACGTTGGAGACGGAGCGGGTTTTGATATACTTTTCATTCAGTCGGTGAAAAATGCTTAGCTTATAATTAGCCTTAGTCGTCGGTCCGCAGGAATCGTCGCTGGTCGAATGGAAAGTTTAGTGTCGGTCTCCAGGGCCCGATACCATCTTCAAAGTGTTAAGGGGAACAACCACTTTAGATGCTTCAAAAAGTCATTTTTTTTTTTAATTTCATAAATCGTTAGCAAAATATCTTAAGAATACACCCTGAAAAATTTAAAACGATATTCGGATTGCTTCTAACGGTATGTATATAAATGACAAAGACTCTCCGTTCGACTCCCAAGCGTGCTCAAACTTTAAACGTGTTTTTCTCAAAACGACATTTTTTCAATTTGCGGGAATGATAACTCAAAAACTAATTGATGGATCATCTTCAAATTTGGAGGACGTTTACATAATATAATTTATTATAACATGAACCTAAAATTGGAAAGATTAGATTGTTTAAAACATATTTATTATTGCAAAATGCCGAGAAAAAAATGCTAAAAATCGATCATTTTTTTTTCAAACACGTTCCAACATTCAATTCTCGATTTTATTTTCAAAATTTAGGTTCATGTTCTTAAAAAACATCTCAAGAATGTATAAAAATTTGTTGGACTATTTCAGATGCGAATTGCGAGCTGCACAATTCTCGTAAATCGACAACGACGATTAGGACACGCCAAGGGACACAGCGGATTATACCTTAATTAATGCACGAAATAACTTGAAAAAATTACCAGATATGTATGAAAATATGAATAAATTATTGTCAGAGTTGTGGAAATTTCCGTTTTTTTTTTTCACAATAAAAAAAATTCAAAAAATCATCTAATTTTCGGTCTCCTAAAGTGGTTGCTCCCCTCAATTATTCAGAAAATAATTGCTTTCAAATGTATAGAGAAATACACAGTTTCTAGGAAATTTTTGGAAACCATGCTTTTATGTCCCAGTTTTGAGGCTTTCACGACCATTATTGTTACAATAGTTTATGGCTTCCGCATTTTTTTATTCATTATTTATTATTATTATTTTTTTATTCCAGATTTTTATGGATTCACTATCGGAGCTCCCAGTCTTGATGATGCAAACTGTAACGTTTGCGAAACGTCGGGATTCGGAAACCATAAATAATGGTAACATGTTTTTACGTCTTTCACTTTAAAGTTACTCGAAGTGGGTGGGTTTTATTTTTGAATTATCGTTGATAAATGATCGAAAAATCTCGTAGGAATTTATTTTATTGTATATTGTAGTTTTACCTCATGTTCGGTTTAAAAAAGAGGCAATTCAAACCACATTTTTGATACATTTGAACACGGTAAACTTTGTAAATACGATGAAACGTTTTTTTTTTCTCTTTTTTTGAAACTTTGTCCGTGACAAAGCGCCGGAAAAAAGAAGGTAGATTGTTTAAATGCGGAAAACGAGATCGCGCTGTAAACAAGCAAAAGTAGTAAAGTTACGAAAAGGGGGCAGTTACAAAAAAATACTAGACTAATTAACTAAAAGCAAAAAAAAAAAAAAAGAAAAAAAACAAGAAACGAAAAAATTACGAACAAAGTTGCGGAAGCGGGATGGCAAAAAAGAACCGGAAGTCTTTAGATGTGAGGGCGTCGAATATTCGAGTCAGGCATACTTCCCGAACTTTGAGACTTTTTGTTCGGCAACTTTTTACATTTTTTCTCATTAAGCCCTAGTTTTCGGCGAGTACCTGTTGAAAGATCGTTCTTTGAAAATTTTTTATCCCACGTACTCTTCGCTCGTAATTATGGATTCAAGATTTTTCCATATTTATTCAATCCTAATGAGTATGCGAGACATCCTTCGGAAAAGCGTTTCTCGTACGTTTCATCAAAAACCAGACATTAAGAGCCACGATAGCGGCTCGACGCCAACTATTAAAAAAGAAAGCCAATGCAAGCCCTGCCACACTCTTATACACTCGAATATGGCGGTTTTAGGACTTCATATATATATTCAAATCGTTCCATATTCCCGAAGGTTGTAAAAGAGTTACTCAAGTTTTTTCCTTCGCACAAATTTTCGTAAATAATTTCATTAGAGTTAACATTTGTTATATTCGATTTAGCCTCGAGAAACGAAGCTCTTTCGTGGTAATGAAACATGATAATCGTCAGGTCCAAGTTTTGATGGTGTAATTAAGCTCGGGAGCGAAATATTTCAACGATGAATGGAATGTGAAAAAAATATAAGCTCGCCCTGCACATCCGTGGTTCGGGTGGTGCTGCTCACCCTAATAAAAAGCTTGCGAAGAGTGAAAACTTTTGAAACTGGTACGTCAGCGCTTCGGACCAACTTCCTTTCGAACTTTGTGTTTTGCAATGAAAGTTCTTCGGAACTTTGAGTAGTTGCATGCCGCATAAATATGTATACAGATATATATTGCGATTAAAGGACACATTTAATATTCTCGACCAACGGTATGTTGCGGTGGACTTTGATGATCAGTTTCCCTTATAAATATGAACATTTATTTTTCGTCAAATACAAAAAAAAAAACCAATTTTCACTTTCGTACTTCGAAAACCAATCATTTTCTTCGTCAATATACAAAAATAATCAACGCCATAAAATCATGATGTTGATTATTATTTTTATTATTATATTACATCAGTTAAAGTGAAACGGTAAATGATAATGTTACTTAAAATGTGAAATTATAATGAAATCGAATAAAATAAAATCGAAAAAAATGCTAATTTTCACATTCGTACTTCGAAAACCAATCATTTTCTTGGTCAATATCCATAAATAATCAACACCATAAAATCATGATGTTGATTATTATTATTATTATTATTATTATTATTATTATTATTATTATTATTATTATTATTATTGTTATTGTTATTGTTGGTGTTGTTGTTGTTGTTGTTATTGTTGTTGTCATTGTTGTTGTTGTTGGTGTTGTTGTTGTCGTTGTTGTCGTTGTTGTTGTTGTTATTATTATTATTATTATTATTATTATATTACATCAGTTAAAGTGAAACGGTACATGATAATGTTACTTAAAATGTGAAATTATAATGAAATCGAATAAAATAAAATCGAAAATCGAAAAAAATGCCAATTTTCACATTCGTACTTCGAAAACCAATCATTTTCTTGGTCAATATCCATAAATAATCAACACCATAAAATCATGATGTTGATTATTATTATTATTATTATTATTATTGTTGTTGTTGTTGTTGTTGTTGTTGTTGTTGTTATTGTTATTATTATTATTGTTGTTATGATGATGATGATGATTATTATTATTGTTATTGTCATTGTTGTTGTCGTTGTTGTTGTTGTTGTTGTTGTTGTTGTTGTTGTTGTTGTTGTTGTTATTATTATTATTATTATTATTATATTACATCAGTTAAAGTGAAACGGTAAATGATAATGTTACTTAAAATGTGAAATTATAATGAAATCGAATAAAATGAAAATTCTAGTAAATTAGGTAAAACGGAGTCTCGGTGGATTGAAATTGAAAAACATTGAGGCCACTAAAGTTGAAGAGTCGTACATAAAAACAGAGAAATATAACAAACGTAATGTGGAATATTTGTATAATTACCCTGAACATGTCCGGGACCGAGTTGTCCTCAGCAGCGGGGACCGCACTGCTACGCTTTCGGCGTGTCATCGTAATGTCGAAACTGTTTGAATCGTTGCACATCTCCGCTTCGAAAGCTCGAATATGAAACTCCAATTTTGTCACGTACGCGTACAGATATACGAAGGTAACGAACTGTGCTACGAATTGCGACAACACGAGATAGATCAAGAGTTTTGTTTGCAGCTGAGTGCCAGGGGTGGTGGTGGACTTGGCCGAGGGGCTCGTTGTGCCGCTCATAACCGCGCTGTTTTCGTTCTCGAGCCTGTCATGTACGAACGTATATCACCCAATATCTGCATACGTTTCGTTTTTTTTTTTCTTTTATTTATTTCTTTATTTCTCTGCTACGCATGCGATTTATTTTCTCTCTAAAATCAAAGTTTAATTATAGGATGGTTAGCGATCGTGTATACATGTGAAACAATTCAAATGTTTTCATTCCGGGCCCCGGAATTATTAATACGTTTACGTATTTTCGGTGATCGTTTAATTGTTTCGGCGAATCAATTTTTAACATCGCGATAACTAATTCCTGGCGATAGATGCCAGATTATGTTGTATCAAGAATATTTATTCAACGATTATTTTGTCAAGAGTGTCACAAAAATCGCTTCTCAAATTTTAGGGATAAATCGATCACGAAATTCTCAAACGAACATTCTTTTTTGTTTAAAAAAATATTGTTACTTCATTTGTCATGGGTAATTCACAGCGTGGATGAAAAAAGCTTGGATAAAAACGTGTCTCGGTTACCTCGGACAGGATAGAACGTAAATACACTTTTCGTATTTGACACCGTTCTTCGCGTGACGTCGCACCAGATTGATGATTATTAATTAATGTCTCATGAACCATGCACCGGAGTAAATAAATATAAATACAAATTTATCTTCCAGAATTACACAAACAAGCCTTCATCGATAATTTTTCGACGATTTTTGGGACACTGCGTGTATTTGGAATAATAATGTGATACGTTTGAACGATTCCGCTCACAGTCATTGGGTACAATCTCCACGCTGCTTTTTCATCAACTCGACAAAGTTATTAATATTGTTGTTATTATATTGTTTGAAACATTAAAACTGTGATTACATGTATCACTGAAAAGGGCGAAATTTTACTCTGAATTTGTGTACCATCTAATGGAAACCAGTGAATTTTTATGCTGAAAAGGATTAAAACATATAAATATGAGATACGATCGTGTGTGCGATTCATTCGATATTACTGAAAGCTCGTTCGGTTTTCATGAGAAAGAAAATTGACGATGGATGTAATTAATTTTTTTGAGATTATCGTGATACATTCTTTATTGGATGATGAAATTTCTAACCCACATAAAAACCGTCGATCGACGAATTGAAAAAACAAAATGTTTCGTTTTTTCTTACTAAATTTACGAGAACAATGGCCTTTTCTTCGAGAAGCTGCTAAAAAACTATCGACTGTAAGAGCCGCCGTAAACGTGCTTGAAAAATCAATGAAATCCAACCGTTAAGATTCAACCTGTTCGTTAATAACGACCAAACTAAATTTGGTGAGAAAAAACGTTTGAACAGTACGTTCCCTCGATTGATTTCTCGTTGGAATGACACGCGGTCAAAAGCGCGTCTGTTAAACAGGCAAAATATAATCGATCATAAATGTGGAAGAAAAACGTTATAATTTCCTATGCATTTTTCATTTCACTCGAAAAAAATCGAATAAAAGTATGAAATTGACGGTCGGATGATTTCACAGAAGGTCAAATGTTCGCGTGCAAACGTTCAAAGCTACGAAACTAAAAAAAAAATTGAATTCTAAATTTAAATGAGATACAAAAAAATACCTCGAGTGGGGTATTAAATACTTTGAACATTAACCCCCGCCCCCCCCCCCCCCCTTCTGCCTTTTCTAGTCCATTCTTTTTCTCTTTGTTCCAACAATTTACTCTTGTCTCAGCTCCATTTCATTTATAGTGCCCCCTCATGAAGGAGAAAAGGCTCAACGAGATATGCTCTCTTTCTCTCTCTCTCTCTCTCTCTCTCTCTCTCTCTCTGTCTCTCGCTCTCTGTCTCTCCCTCATTCGAGCAACTTGTACAAAAGAGAATCGTCAAACTGTCAACCGTAAGATTACTCCGCGACGAATGACCGTATTATTTTCACTCGGTCGTAAGCAAGCTAACTGCAATTTTGTCGTAGACGAATGGCTTCGTTTTTCCTATATAAACGTCCATTATCATCTTTATTTTTCTTCTTATATTATTATTATCATATCGATATTTTAAGCATAATAATAACAAATAAGGTAGGTTTCAATATTTGATATATTCGTAGTACGAATAATTCAATCAGTAATTAATGAGGCATCGATACTATACTCGGCAAGATAATTAATTCATAATATCGTACTACTTTATTATTGATATTACATTATCATTTCATAATCGATCAAAAATGTAATATTTTTCATCTCAAATAAAAAGCTAAAGTACAAATAGCATTTTTTAATAATATTTAAACTGGAAAATATGCATGGTCTGGCGTCAAAATAATATCAAGAGAAAATAACACACGACAAAATAACATCACGATAAAATAACACACGAGAAAATAACATGAAAAATATGGGAATCGAATGATATTAATATGATGGGTATTTGCAAAGTAAAAGACAAAGTATAAAGTTGTGTACATTACAGTGACGTATTAAAGTTGAATATTGTGATTTACGTTTTTTAAATACTCAATGTATTCGATTAATTGTTTCATTTTATAGATTCATTATATTTAAATGTTTAAATTATTTAATTCAAATCAAGAGACGCGGTAGTGGCTCGACGCCAAGTATTTAAGGCGAGCGACCACTTTAGATGCTTCAAAATATCATTTTTTTTTTAAATTTCATTAATCGTTAGCAAAAAATCTTAAGAATACACCCTGAAAATTTCAAAACGGATTCCTTCGAACGGTATGTATATAAATGATAAAGACTCTCCCCTCGACTCCCAAACACGCTCAAGCTTTAAACGTGTTTTTTTCGAAACGACATTTTTTCAATTTGTGGGAATCATAACTCAAAAACTAATTGATGGATCATCTTCAAATTTGGAAGACGTTTACATAACATAATTTATTAAAACATGAACCTAAAATTGGAAAGATTAGATTGTTTAAAACATATTTATTATTGCAAAATGCCGGAGAAAAAAGCTAAAAATCGATCATTTTTTTTAAACACGTTCCAACATTCAATTCTCGATTTTTTTTTTTCAAAATTTAGGTTCATGTTCTTAAAAAACATCTCAAGAATGTATAAAAATTGGTTGGACTATTTCAGATGCGAATTGCGAGCAGCACAATTCCCGCAAATCGACAACGACGATGAGGACACGCCAAGGGACACAGCGGATAACACCTTAATTAACGCATGAAATAACTTGAAAAAATTACCAGAGATGTATGAAAATATGAATAAATTATAGTCAGAGTTGCGGAAATTTATGTTTTTTTTTTCACAATGAAAAAAAAAATCTAAAAAATCATCTAATTTTCGGTCTCCTAAAGTGATTGCTCGCCTTAAAAAAAAGCCAACGCGAGCTCTGACGCACTCATATACACTCGAATATGACGGTTTTCGGACTTTTTTCTGTACAATTCTAATAATTAAAAAAAAAAAAACAAAATAGTATATGGTTTATGTTTCTTATACTATTCAAACTCAAGGTGATTATGACCTAAAAAACAGCAAAGTGGCGCGAAGCGCCCCGTTGCCCAAACCATCAGATTCAACTATTTGCCCATGAATTTTATAGTTTGAGACAGTTTTCTCTAAGAATTTTTAAGACAGTCTTAGAACATACCTTCGGAGATATTTATATACATATGTTGTACATGTAAATAAATACCCAATAGATATTATTTAGTCGTGTGTTATTTTGACGTCATGTTATTTTGACGCGAGTTATTTTGTCGTGTTATTTTGTCTTCGAGTTATTTTGAAATGTAACGAAAAATATAACGTTAATATTACTTCATAATAAATAGTTTTTATTATATTTTGTCCTTTTCAGTATTAACGAATGAAATGAAGCTCACAATTTCAATATTTTCGAGATAAATTCGTACAAATATAAATTCTTATTGTTACGAATCACTAACAAAACGTTTAATGCTGCACGGAGAAACTTTTATTCGAAAAATAACTATGTTTTTATTGTAGCGTCGAACTATATAGTCACAATGGGAGTAATTGATGTAAACAATGTGAAGAAGTGATATAATTTAGTTGAATTTGACAATAAACATAGCAAATTACCCAGTCATTTAACAATAAACATAGTAAAACTGCACATTATATCGATATAGTTCGACGCTACAATAAAAACATAGTAATTTTTCGAATAAAAGTCTCTCCGTGTGGAACGATAAATGTTAAAGTTATGAATTTAAAGCTAAATCGTAATTATTTACTGCAGTATGAATTTCAAACGAAAAATGGCGAAGTAAAAAAATCATTGGTACATGGAAAATCCATTAGTAGTTTTTTTTTTTTTTTTTTTTTTTTTTTTTACAAGAATCTAGATCTCTCGCTCCCTCTCTTTTTCTCTCTCGGTTTCATTTATCGGAGCACGTTTCACGGCATCAATCGTCAAATGGATTGACGTTGATGTCTCGAGCCCTCTCGAGGAGAGAGCTTCGCCGCGTTGAATCGGCAAAAAACTTTTAAATCTATTGTTGAATAAAGTACACGTGACGGCTGATCCAAATAAAATACAGAGAGTATTGCCATATAGTTTTAAACTCTGTAGATTTGAAAAAAAAAAAATTTTAATTCTCTGATTGATGATACTTTGATATATAAATGTATATAAAATTTGTATAATCTCTTAGTAAAATATGACGAAATTCGTTCAATAATGTAAAACGAACGAGAAATAATTGAATTGAAGTAGGAATTAAAAAATTTCTATTTAATGTCATTTTTATCATTATTTACCAATCCAAAATTACAGCAATCACATGTTACATCGAATTTATTATATTCGCGATAATTTTATGGCTTGTTTATTACGATTCCTTAAATTTCATATAACGTAACCACTTTTTCGAATATAAAGCAGAGAACACGAGATGATAATATCCGTCGGTGGTAATCGCATATCCAATCGAATAACCGGAACGAATATGAATCTGCAAGATAATTACAGCTCTTCATACACACAAGCACATACACACACAGACACACACACACACAGATGTGCATACACACTCGAGAATCATCGTTTACCCGTTCGTATAATAACGTTTCAGTCCCGTGAAATATTTGCCCAATTCGTTTAATTCCAACCGAACTATTATTAGTTTAAATAATTAATGAATACCCTCTTCAAAATTGGTCCGAGGTATATGCACCTCTTGCTCGAGTAGGAAAAAGAAAAGAAAAATTTCACAGGGTCCTCTTATACCCATTAATTATCAGCTGAGATAAAAAGAAAAAAAAAAGAAAAAAGAAAAACTTTTACTAAGTTTGCTTCGTTTTGTCTACTGAGTCATCAAAAATTCTGTCATTCATTATGAGTAGATAACGTTTTTCATGATTTATGGAACATGATTAATACTTTGAATAATTAAAACACACACACACACATACACCAAAAACGAAATAAAAAATTATTGGGATTGTGCTAAAGAAAGTCGAGCGAAAAAATGTGGAACGAATCGTTGAAAAACTGAAGAAGTTTTTTTTTAAGTTTCTCTTAAAAAACTGGGGAAAAAAATTATAATAATAATGTATAATTGAAAAAAATAATATCTGTATTTAAAAGCAATGCTTTCAAATCATTTCATCATCGATCAAATTTGATATAAAACTAATAATCGAATTATATTTCATTTCTCCAAAACTCTCGTAGTGAGTTTCAATACATCATTATTATACCAATTATCAAAGCGTATTTTTTTCATGTGTATGTTCTTGGAAAAGAGAGTTAAGCAAAAAAGACAAATAAAAACGAATTACACTGTTATACGCCGCAGTTAGCCCCGCAAGTTTCGGGAGCAGTAATGGAAGAATTCAAACCGAGAGAACGGTGAAAACAAACTGAAACTACGTTTAACTCTTATTACTGGATCTCGTACTTATATGTATTTGAAGAAATAATGGAAACGTGAAGAAACGCTTGCGAACCGTGATAATAATTCTCGGAAAAGTTTGAAATTTGGATAGACGTTACTCAAATAACGTTCTGTGGCTGTTTCATTGTTGCGCTTTGAATAATAATTGAGCGGAAACTAAAAACGTATCAAAGTTGGCGAATCAAATAGACGAAACCGTCCAAATTTATAACGAGCTTTTATAATTTATTCGTGTAGACCAAAAAAAAACGTAAAAATTTATACAATTATTATTTCGGAAAGAATCCATAATTATTTTCACTCAAAACTGCAAAATAATAATAGAATTTAAAAATTTAATAATAACACCAACAAACACGAGAATAAATAAATCAAAAGGAAGTTCGAACGATAAATATTACTAATATTGTTTAATGAGAAAAAAGAAAATTCAAAAATAATCAAAACTCTATTTTTTATTTATAAAATTAATAAAAAATAATACAAAAATCTACGATTAAAGAAAGGCTCAGGCATTTTGAGAGGAAGAAATAAAAATAAAAAAATTCTACCTCGCATACTCGATTTTCAACGCATGCCCATATTTATACGAAGAAAAAATATTCAACTGAATTCGGATGAAATGCGATATGAGAAATTTCTCCGCCGCGTGACAATAAAAATTCTCGTGAATCGCGTTTTTGAGTACGTCGCACATGCTAGACGTAAGTGGTCGCTAGTTAACCCCCAGTGTACTAGGATCGATGGATTAAGAGGTTTACGTCATCACTTTAAACGCCCGAAAGCATAAAAATAAAAAAAAAAGGGAGCCGACTCGGCTGCAATACTTATTTTTTTCTCCACTTGCAAACACGAATAAATGCTTATTCTTTACAATAAATCACCATTTTATTCACCATGGGAACGTGGGCAAAGAAAATTGCCTCGTTTCGACTGAAACGTAAAATAGAAAAGGGAACAATCGTTTAGATTTCGAACTGAATTTCTGTCGACAAAGGGAGTTGTATTAAGACAACGACAAATGCATATTTTAGAAAAAAATGTTCATCGTAAGTTTCTTACGATTTTAGATTTCTTAATTTTTAGAAAAAAAAAACTTGCAGAAAACATTAACTCAAAAGAATCACTGATCACATTGCATGCTACAGAGAAAAACTATTGTTAAATAAAAAAGATTAAGTCCTTAAACTTTCTTCCGAATTTTCGAATGATGCTCTTTGTTATTTTTCTCCAAAACGTAGTCGAAAAAAAAAAATCAATAAATGTTGTTCTTAAACAAATGCTGGATGTGAATCGCGCCAAATTTTGGCGGCAAAAAGTGACGCGAATATAGAAAACGTTGGTTCAGCATGCACGAGGAGTTTGAACTATTTTCTTTGTGAATAAACGTGAAATAACGATGAAATATAATTTATAATAACGCTGTTAATTTTTTACTAAAAGACTGAAGAAAATAATAGTTCCCAGATCCCTAACGAGTGTTTTTTAAGGGTAATATCATCAACGTGCCCTTGCATCCAAGAATTATTTAACAAAATTACGTTTGCGGTTTACGTGAAGGTAGAGGAGAAAAATGAAAGGATGAAAAGGGCGAGTAATGAAAAGTGAAAAAAAAAGTCACCAAAAAATTCCCTTAATTTCACACACGTTAATTTTTGCAGAAAATGCTGCCAGACCGGCTATTTTATAAAGTTTACGCTTTGCAACTTTTTTTAATATAAACACAAAGACACGTACATGCATGTGTATAAAAACCAGAGATAAACTCGTTGCACTGCAATTTGAGGAAGTACGAAGGAAAAAAGCCCGGACCCTTTGTTATTGAAAGAAGATCGCCCCGTTGCGACACGAGCAAGTGCACCGTACGGCGTCCGCGAGCGGACTGCTATTCACGAAACAGCGCTCGGTCTAAGTCGCCGCGTCGCCACATCCGTACACCTATATGATAAATGTACATATTTATATACATGTCTACAGGGCTTTTAAAGGGAATTTTCAACACCAGAAAATCATTTATACGTCAAAAAATGTATTTATAGGCAAAAGATTCGTCATATTTCTTAGAAATATCGTTAATTATACTGAGAAATAAATTTTGTTGACCGAAACAAATTTCGTTTCTCTCAACCAAAATATTAAGTTCGATGCGGGGGCAACAAAATATTTTTGAAATAAGACAAAATAAATTGTGAATGCTGAAACAAGTTATTGACCGAACGAACAAAACTTTGACGCAGTCAAACAAATTAATGTTAATGCAACAAAATATCATCTAATTAAACTAATTTATTTATTCGTCCTAACGATTACCGTTTAGTCAATTTGGTTATTGAGATTCGAATAAATATTTTATTAAAGCAACTAAAAATGACGCATAAACAAATAAATGGTATCAGTTGTTCGAACAAAATCGCTTGGCTCCGATGATTTGGCTGATTAATCTACAAGAAATTTTCATGATTTAGTTGAATAAACTAAATCATTTGCCATTCAACAAAAAAATTATTGAATCCACAAATTTTTTCCACCAAATCCACTAAAAAAAAAAAAAACAAACCCAAACAAACCGAAACAAACCAAAATTAATCCAAACAAACTCAAACGAACCGGAACAAAATAGAATTAGTTTGATGAACAAATTTATTTTCTCAGTGTATTGAGATTCGAACAAATATTTTATTAAAGCAACTAAAAATTATGCATAAACAAATAAATGGTATCAGTTGTTCGAACAAAATCACTTGGCTCCGATGATTTGGCTGATTAATCTACAAGAAATTTTCATCATTTAGTTGAATAAACTAAATCATTTGCCATTCAATAAAAAAATTGTTGGATCCACCAATTTTTTCCACCAAAAAAAAAAAACAAACCCAATCAAACCGAAACAAACCCAAACAAAATATAATTAGTTCGATGAACAAATTTTTTTTCGCAGTGCATTAAATCGTTATTTTTTTAAATACTGAGTGATACATTTAGAATACTTTTTCACGAAAAATTGCAAGCAGTTCTGTTTCGACGAATTGATTTATTTGATTAATTTTTGAAAAGTTTAATCCAATGTTTCGTTTCTATGAGTTTTTGTTTATATTTCTCATTTTGCATATAATGAAGCTTTTTGTTTGTTTTGTGAATTTTAATTTCGCAAAAGTTACAAGTATGTCGACCTCAAAATCAGTCTCGCAGAAGGAGAACGCTGAAAATCCAGTTTAAGAAGTGCCTCATTAGACTATTATACTTACTGTAATTAGGCACTTCACACAATTAAGTTCAATTGCCTGCAAAACCCTCTCACCGGGCTGTTTTCGAGGTTTTTCATAATAGTTAACAATTCTTAATTATGTTAGAATTCCCTTGTAATCGTGCGTTTACAGTTTCGTTAATAATACTACATTTAAAGCTTCATATAAATTTAATAGAAAATAAAAAATAATTTTTAGACGATCAAAAATGAACATGATAATTTTGACATTAGAAACAATTTTGTTGTAAAAAATAAAATAACAATTTTTCATTATTTTCATCAATTCAAAATAATCTTAAAAACAATTACCCCTTTTTGAAGCTCGCTGTTTCTCCAATTTTCCGCCTTAATTTTCCAGTTAGGTTTAACAGGATCAGATTTTAATTGAATCGATGCAATAACGTGCGACATGCCATCCGTTTGGTGAAACAACCCGAGCCCCTCGTGCGTGAGTTTGATCCCGTGAAAGTTCGACTAAGGGCAAGAGCTATTTAATCGTGTAAAGCTAAGCCTGTAATAATTTCGTGGCAGACGGTTAAGGCGTCAACAATTTTGGCCACAAATGACCGTGAACAATTGCATGAGAAAGTGTGCAGAAGAACTTTGGAAAAATTCAGAAATATTCATTGCGTGTTTTTTTTTGTATCGCATTGTTTTTAGCGCGCTCTAAATGTTTTTATAATTCATTTAAAACCCTTTCCATGCGATTAAGAGTTTTGAGGGTCGTCTCGTAATTTAAAAAAATATCGTACGACGTCTAATTCCCGTTGATATTGTCATTTTGCCATTTCAGGAATAGCTGTACGATTATTACGCTTGTGCTACGGAAGAGACACCCATTTTTCGTGAGAGAAACGGGATGCAATAGTACTTAAAGAGAAATAATCGAATAGGTTGGCCGGCGCGGTCGTTGATGCAGCAACAGCAAGTAAACATCGTGTGCTATAGATAAAAGTAAAATGAGACCTTTTGGGAGCATAGCAACGCGAGAAAAGGTCGCATCACGTTTAAACGTAAAGTCAGTCTAGAAATCAACGATTATGCAAACCACTCATGAAATTGATCTTTATTTGTATTAAGTCTGTTAAAATAAATTCGAAGTATGTACCAACGATATTAATGAGAAAAAAGTGGACAGATAAAACACCGAAAAATTAAAGGAAAATGTTTCAAATCGAAACATTTCGCTGCACGAATAAATAAAGCACACAAAGTAACGTTGATTATTGTTATCAAATTACGTTTTCGAAACTTGTTCTATCAATTTCAAGCTCGTATGATAGTTTTGAAAAAGATTAATTTACAGTATAACTAATATTGAAAATTCTATCAAATTTAGTATAACCTCGAGATCCCGAAACTCCGTAACTCCGTATGAGTTCGAATTACTTGCAGTACAAATAAGTATATTTTCAAAATTTCAGCTACGAGGAAAGTTTCACCAAAATATTGAACTTACGAACTCGAAGCGTTGAAAGGCACTTACGTGTACGATGTTCATCCTTCCTTAACCTCTATTTCACTTCGCCTATTTCCACTACCGCAATATATTCTCCAGAGCAAACCGAATCTGAAGCACATAACCAGCGATCGTATGCCCCAAGGGCCAAAATATCTCGCGTACGCCTACTGCACTTTTTTACACCACCAGCTCTTCGTCTGCATCGAGACAAAGTATTTTTTTATGGAACGACCTTTTCTTTTGGACGATGTTTTTTTTACGCACCACTCGCGTCTCGTAAAAACTTTGAAGTATCGTTAACAGCTGGCGTTTCGTATACGTATGGACTCTTTTACCTTCAATCGAGGAATCTTCTTCCACTTGCCATTTTTTAGTTCGATTCATCATTTTTGTGTACTATCTAATTTCGCCCTGGCTTCGACTAATTAATTTATTTTTCTTTTTTTTTCACGTTCAGCTGCAAACGTACCAAGAACATTCAAAAAATGGAGAAATTGAAAAATCGTTTAAAAAATAACTTCTCATATACGTAATTGAAATGCGAGTGATAGTAATCGGTTGGTTAAAAAGTATTCTCGAATGGACCAAAACCGAGTCCTCGAATTTCAAATGAAAATGGTAAATAGCGTATCAAAAATGTTGACGGACGTGATAAAAAGATATTCAAAGGGTGAACATGCAAATTCTACAGGCTGAAAATGAAAGGACAAGCTATCTATATATGGGAATGTGCAATGGTAGCAAAGTAAAAATTCCGTGAAGATTGAAAGAGTAGCGAAGACCCGAGATGACAGGAATCCTTACAAAGATCCTCAAAATTAGAGCTCTGTGAGGGTGCAAAAGAATTCAAAATATGTTGATTAAGGCGAAAAAAGTGGAGGATCTGAAATTATTCAAGAGATCGCGGGTTTAAATCGGGAGAGAGATGCGATGTTACAAAAGTTGTAACAAGACACTTAACATCGCCTGAATTAAGACAAAAATAACTTTCGTTAGGTTTGTCCTGGAATTTATCCAAAAATTCTATTTTCCAAAAAAAAAAAAAAACATTGAGTTAAATTAAATCAAGTATCTAAAAACCGAGTCAATGAAGTTTTCGTCATAAAAACTAAATATTTAGAAAAACAGCGATGTTCGTGGACAGATCGAAATAAAAAAAACTGAAAAAACACGAAAAATCATCAAATATTTAGCATATTTACCACTTTACCAAAAAATACTTGTACATATTTCAAGTTGAAATTCCAGCCAGTGTTTATTTTCAACGATATTGACTGATCTTTTCAAAGGTCATTTTATTTATTGACCTAAATATCCTTTTTTTAATGCTCCTCGCAGATATTTCAAGTCGAAGCTCGATCATTGCAGAATTTAACATTGTTTTTTACTTTCGTACGTGCAATTTTCATTAAGCTCATAACGACGTGTGAAACTCTAATGAAAATCGCAGGCACACGAGCCACATAAAATGATGTTCATTCAGAAAACACAGGAACATGTTTTGGTGCGAAGAATCTATAGAATTTACTCTCTCTCTCTATATATATATATATATATGAATATGTTTAGAGCGAGAGAATACAGTGGCGATCCTACCATACAAAAGCTGCCGGATATACTCAACTGGTACAACAGCTTGCGAACACCTTGGTATAATGTACAAAGGATGTGTTTCGTGTACAACTACATACATCTATCTTATACATAGTGAAGCATCGAGACGTGCATTCAAAGTACACATTTATGTAGAACTAAACTGATACATGAATATATGGGGCATTTAATTCGAGTTTAACGAGGGTGTATAATTTAAAAAATTCTTAGTACATTATTTCGAAGAATGATCAAGAGTATAGAAAATAGACGAAGCGTTTAAACAATAATTTCATGGAATTTTCGCAATGAACATAATGAATTAACTTTATTGTTTTCATTTTATTTCGTTGGGATTTAACGAGGGATGACAAAGGGGCTCATTTTGTTCAAATAATTGTATTCCTTTTGCAATAATATTGAACGAATCATTATATTTACCTTGGTGAAAAATCTGTTGTGCTCAAGCTGCAACGACTTTTTGAAAATTAGATTTTTGTAAAATAATTCAAGAAATTAACAAAGGAAAGTTTAGAACTTGAAAGAAATCGTTTACAATTATCTTTTTTTTTCATATTGAATATGAGACTGCTGAATAATGGCAAGTTAATTTGGTGCGAAAAACCTCGTACGGGTACAAAAAGGTAGAATGGCTCATGTCTGTGCTTTCACGAAGGAAGCTTTGGGTTGTCGCGCCGTGGCGCATGAATGGGACCTTTTTTACCGACTCCCTTTTTAGTTCGAGAACAAGTTTTTACACGGTGAAACGTGTCGGAATCCAGGTCGAAAAGAGATGAAATTGCGGGAACGATTTGTGAACTCGTGGACACGTGAAATGAGGCTTTAAAAATTAGGCGATTGCAAATGAAGAAAAAAAAACGTCGTGTCGTTGTTTTGTCTCGACTAATCCATGGAGTATCAAACTGTTCACTCGTCCAAATTGTTTCTGTCTGTTCCAAACAATTTTCTAATTCAATTTCTTTTTTTTCGTTTACATCTCCAATCATGTTGGTATACAAAATGAAATTTAATCATGGAAATTCGTCCAACCGAGGAAAACGTTTTGTATTAATCCAAAACTATTACGAATGAAGACGACGCAAATTATACGCATTAGTTATGAACCAACAAAACCGTTTGGATCGAGTGATTTGATGGTGGTTTATGTACAAACGCTCGTTTTACGCACAAACACAGATACAGAGTGTCCAAAACTCAAAACTTTCGAAAAACTCTTAAATTCCAAACGAGTTCGAAAAAACAAGAAATGTTCTCGAAAAATTGAGTGTAAAAACGAAATAGTCTGCGACAGACAAATGATCGAGGCTCTTCATACGCACTTGATTATGAAAAAGCACAAATAAACGAGGTTCCAATTCTTCGCCCGAAATCTGGAATACAGATCGAAAATTACAACTTATTTTCATATTTTTTAAACTTTATTATGTACGCATGAATGAATATTTACAGAACAAAATTAAACATGAAAAACCCCTGAAAATGGACCTAGTGAATAAATCAGTGAAAAAACAAAACCGGATCTAAATGAGCAACGAAAACAAACAACGATCATTTTTTTCGTTTCGTTCGAAATCGAAGTAAAAATAAATTGTCAAATATTTATTTTTCATTTAATGAATTCGCAGCATTTCGTCAAGTTATCACATTTAAATTCATGACACCCTGTATATTTAAACGTAGAGGATTCGTACTAATATATATATATATATATATATATGTGTGCGTATACGTATTCACAAACATGAAAATAATACATATGGATAAATAGCATGTAAAGGGGTGTACTGAAAGAGAGGGGGGAGGGGGAGAGAGAGAGAGAGAGAGAGAGAGAGAGAGAGAGAGAGAGAGAGAGAGAGAGAGAGAGAGAGGAGAGATGCAAAAGCCTGAATTGGGGAGTGTTGACCGATCCGTAATTTTCATTAAATTCGATTTCCTCGTGTACAATTGAAATTTAGCAATAGTGAGTCCATACATGTCGAGAGGTGATACTGACTGCTCTGGACTGGATATGAAATAGAATCGCGACTAAAGCGAGATGGAATGAGAGAGAGAGAGAGAGAGAGAGAGAGAGAGAGAGAGAGAGAGGGGGGGGGGCGAGGGGGAGGGAGAGAGAGGGGGAGTGGGAGAGAGAGGGAGCGGGGGAGAGGGAGGGAGAGAGGGAGGGGGAGGGAGAGAGAGGGAGGGAGGGAGGGAGAGGGAGAGAGGGAGGGAAGGGAGAGTGGGAGGGAGTGGGAGGGAGAGGTCGAGAGGGAGGGAGAGGGAGAGAGGGAGGGAGAGGGAGAAAGGGTGAGATGGAGAGGGGGGGAGAGAGAGAGAGGAATGAGAGAAGCTAAAACGCGAAGGGTATACATGATTATCGTCTGGATAACGATTTCGTAATGTAGCCTCGAATTACGTTAGGCGAGTATTTGTAACTTTAACATCCACGTATGAGATACTCCAGTCAAAACTGATTTCCTAATATCATCCAGCATTTATTCTTCTAGCCAAATAATTCAAATATCCAAGAAAAAAAGCTGAACGGTTGAAACTTACGAATTCGTGAACTTCGAAACGATCAAACGAATTTAAAAAAACTATAAAAAAATAGGAATATTTTCGTAAAGATCAATAGTTTTTTTCAACAATGACAATCTGAACTTTTTCCATGTACTTTTTAATGCGTAAAAAAACAACAACTGGAACGAAAGCTCAAAAATATTTTGTTTATTAAATAACAACTTGATTGGCGTAGAATTCCTTATATATCGAAGTTTATATACGTGTCGGAAGTTTATATCGTATATTCACAAATATATACGTATACATGCAAGTTGATGATGGAATAAACAATACATGAATATTATATATGCATCTATAGCACAGTTCATTTCATCTCTATTCAAGGAGCTACAAGGATATTCTCGAACAAACGTTTAAGCCGTCTCCTACTCTCTCGGGCTTATGTACCCGACATCACAATAGCTACTTTCCCTCAAGAGATATTCACAATGGCGATATATTGCTACTGTGTCTTTCCTCGTAACGCAAATCATCTATAAACGAGCTTTCTTTCTATTTTATCATTTTCGTCGATATTTGTACTGCAAATAGCTATTCATTTCTAGATTTTTTTTTATAATTCTATACAAATATGTATATTTCACTGCATTTTTATCCCAATGATAATAATAGTCGCGATAATGATATTGGAACTGTATTAAAATTACTGATATATCGAGTTTTCTTCGTGATACTTCTAATCGAGTCCCTGCCACGACTCTTGATACGAAAATAAATGTATATTTATCGAAATTATATCCACATTCGTGTATTCATTTGTATATCATAACTTTTTTTATCATTAATGCATCAATTGATACATATTCGTATTATGAACTGCAGTTATGTTGAAAATATATCAAACACGAGAATAATGTTCGAAAGCTACCCACGAGATCGTAGCTTACCATCTGACTAAGTTAAATTGACTGTGTCAAATGAAATTTTCAACTATGGCAAATACCGCAAATGCATCAAATGAATACCGCATCGTAAAGCGGAGAGCTCGACATTAAAATAATAACAATAATCGAATGAAAGTCTCAAAATCATGGAGGAGTTCGTAAAGCTTTAGAAGTTCGATATCAAAATACTCGAAGCGAAAGCCACAGATAAATTAATTTACGAAACTGAAAATAAGCCTTGGAAAAATATAAAAAATGGGAAGTAAATAAAGAAATTAAGGTAAATCGGTGACGGCTACGTGATATTTGCAGTATCTATTGTAGATCATAGTTTGCAAATGCACAATTGACTTTAAAATTATGATTTTATTATTTTCGAAATATAAACAGCGGAGAATGGATATTTTTATATAATTTTATTGTTCAAAAAATGTTTTATAGTTAAAATTTGACGAGCGTAGTGGATTGTAAAACGTGTTATGACCGTTACTGTCGTTTTGTTTACAACCTAAATAGTGTATTTACGCAAAGGAATTACTCAAGGGCAAAGATTTTGTCTGTTTACCAATTACCATCACTCCGATCGATATTCATCAAATACGGTAAAAACATTCGAGAACAGGAAAGAAAAATACAGTCAAATTTGCAAATTGTCACGTCTGAAGGCAAGTGCTAGCACACGTCGAATACAGAGTTGCTAAGCGTTCTCGCGCTCTTTCCCGTATCATTCCTGTGGGAATCTCAATCATTTTAAAAGGAATACTATTTATTTTCCAGTCGATTTTTAAAGGTAACATCCAAAAATCCAAGTATTTTTATATTCAGCAATATTCGCAGAATACAGTGATCAATTTTTAATTACGAAATGTTGGAAATACTGCGAAAGTAAAAATTCAATAAGTCTTGATGTGCATACGATTTTTTTAAACCCGTAGGGATAAGTGTCCGAAAACAGTCGATGTTTATGAATTAATTATTAACAAACTAGATGATAAATAGCGTTCAAGTTGCAAGTATCAATTCATCCCGTATTTATGTATAACTCCAAAA
This sequence comes from Rhimphoctona megacephalus, assembly GCA_963989365.1. NCBI lineage: Eukaryota > Metazoa > Arthropoda > Insecta > Hymenoptera > Ichneumonidae > Rhimphoctona > Rhimphoctona megacephalus. The sequence continues at coordinate 25,832,239 of OZ022419.1, read as the reverse complement.
ATTGTCAGCTCTTCATCTTTAATGGCTTAAATTCACCGATCTACCTTAAGGTTGTTGCTAAAAAATTTTGAGGTAATTAGATGTTGGTAAAAATTTTACTATTTGTTAAAGTATATATTTCCCGAATATATTGGCGAAAAGAAAACGCAGGTTACCGCATTAATTTTAGAGAAATTAATTGTTGAAGTTCAAGAAAAACGTTACTCCATTGCGTCAGTTATATAAGGTAAGGCCACTACCCTCGTTCTTTTTTGCGAATATCGTCGGTAAAAACAAAGAAAATTACTCAAAAAACGAGTACCGTATCGAGTAAAACATATAAATCAGTATTACCGAAAAAAACAGACAGCAGGTAACCGAATTAATTAACGAGAAATCATCAAAAATAAACAACAACTTTTCGAAAAAGTGAGGTTAATTGAGAAATCTCTATTAAAATGTGGGAACGTTGTATCTACGGCTATAGCACAAGCAAAGAATCAGCGCGGTGATTTGAAATTTGTTACAATCAAATGCAAGTAATGAGAACTTTTTTCATTTCATTTTATTTTTCTCAACGTTGGTACGATGCTTGTAGCAATGAACACGGACGAATCGTTCTTTCTATCGACAATTTAGTGACGTACTAATATTGTTTTACAGTTTATCCTCATTTTTCGTTGACGCCGACATAACCTATAAAAACACGCGGCAGTACAGATAAAACAGCTGTCACAAACCTCACTGAATCTAGCCTAACGACCACGCATAACCAAAGAACTCGCGACATAAAATTATCGAAATTTAATTTTCTTATAATCCTACCTAATTAAAATCAACATACATGTAAATAATAATTAAGATAATTACTGTATAATGGAAAATTTTTGCATTATTCGTTCGTACACATCATTAATGTTCAACTTTTATAAGTTGGCATTGCTGACGTCACTCAATGCATAAGTATATGAGCACCCGGCCTGAAGCGGCGGCGCTGTATCGGTACAAATCCTATTAGATCAGACATACTGTTACTACTTATTTCCTAACCTCGATTTTTCAAAATACGTGCAATGTCTATGTTTACGTCAGGGAGTTTACGTGTACAAAAATTTTTTTTTATTAATGTACTGAGCTTCGATCTTTGAAGGAAATGAAATGTAAACATTTGATATTGTTTTATTCTACCAGACCCATCAGTACAATTTTTTTTTTTTATCATTGATTGTGTGAATACTGGAAATAAAGTTTTTATCTGGCTCAATGGCACATTTCCGTTTTTATGTCATAAATACTTATGACATTAAATTTTTTTTATTCAGCATAAAAACGACGCGGGTATCACAGAAAACACCACATGAAAAAATCTGCCAACCTTGAAAGGTGGTCGGAATTCCGGATCAATGCATGTAACAATCTGAGATTGTCGACACAAAATGTTGTTTGCAAAATTTAACCGTTTCACACATGAGACGAAACCACGCACCGAAGACAATAAATAATCTGTTTTTTTAACCTCCAATATCCTGTCCAATGTACTGGGATTTGGGTTAGAGACTTTTTTTTCTATTGCACAAGCGCGAAACGATCACTTTCACCGTGTGGACTAATTTTATTACTATACGTGTAGGATCTGTACACCTGGTGGCACAGCTAAGAACTAATTCAAGACCGGATTTTGAGGACGCCGTTACTACTTATTTTCCTATGCTGTGTCCACTCCTTCTCTCTAGTCTCCCTGCATATGAGCTTCGTCTCTTCCCCCCACTCTCTAAAAAGATTTAGCAACAACCTTAATCAGAAATATATGAAATCGAGCCGAAGAGGAATGACGATCGAATGAAGAAAATGTATTGACTCACAACTGCGGAAACCTTATGACGACTTATTTTTTTGAAGAGTATAGAAACGAGGATGTCACTCGCGATATCGACGTATATACTCTCTTTTTTTCAAGTCACGTATTTCTGGGCTACACTTCTTCGTAAGGTGAATTTCACCCAGATATAAGTGAAATTAATTACGTGCAGAATCTACGCATCGGGGCTTAATACTTAATATGCACCTAGATACAAACTGTCAAAAAGAATATATATCTATATTTTATACTCATATATACACATATAAACAATATATAGATATATATAGATAAATAAGACGATGGTAACTCATTAGAAAATCGATAGAAGACAATAGTTCAGAGTCTCGAAGGGAAAGCCACGAGAATTGACTTCGCCTTATCGTAGAGCTGTATTCCCTGGTAACTCTCTCCTAATATGTCAAAGATATGCGAACGCTGATTCAAATATCATGAGAAATATCGATGAATTGGTAAACTAGTGATATACTAAATATTTTGTATTGAAAGTATTCGATAAAATAAGAGTTTGTTGTAACAATATTTTATTCAATGTTCGTAAATCAAGATAAAAAATGTATTTTTTTTTTTTTTCAATTTTCATACTTTTTTTTTGAATGATGATATTTATCGAAAAAAAACGAAGATGTTGCAAAAAAAATACTTTTTGCTCCGGCGCCGAGTGACAATGGGTGAAAAAGTAAAGCACGAAAGAACATTAAAGAAATTGTGATATACAGTGGCGTGCAAAAGTTTCGGGCCATCCTATTTTTTATGCACAGTGAACAGAAATATGGTGGTGGGAGAAAAACAAACGAGTAATGATAACACGTGATCACTTATATTTAGAAACAATAGGTTGTATACATTGATATCGATCTTAAATCATTAATTGTTCAACAATTTTTATGACTGGCTGTGCAAAAGTATTGGGCCGCGTACTTTTGGGTATGAAAAAAATAACAAAAAACTTGAAAAATAAGGAAGCATATCTTGGTCTTCTCCACTCGACTCAATACTTTGTTGCCATGCCCTTAGCAGCGATGACTGCAGCGCACCGACGAGGCATAGACCCAATTAGTTGTTTGATTCGTTCTTGTGACAATTTTTCCCATTCACTTCGCAAATGATTCCACAATTCCGTTTTGTTGGGGTAATTTTTCGTTCCAACACGATGCTTGAGGTCTTGTCGCAGGTGTTCAATAGAATTTAAATCCGGAGACTACGATGGCCAGTCGAGAAGGCGAACTTTCCGGCTTTGAAGAAAATTTTTAACAAGACGCGAACCGTGTTTCGGATCATTATCGTGTTGAAAAACCCAACCATGCGGCAAATTTTTCATTGCAAATGGGAGCATATGATCTTGTTGTACGTCCCTGTACATTGCAGCGTCCATATTGCCATGAATTTCCACCAGCGGACCAACGCCATCATCAGAAAATGCTCTCCAAACTTTAATGTTTCCGCCACCGTGTTTAACGGTAGGAATTTGGTACCTTACATTATATCTGGTACCTGCTGAACGTCTTACGTACTTCCGACCATCATTTTCGAATAATTGAAATTTCGATTCATCGGAAAAAAGTACTTTCCGCCAATCTGATACCGTCCAGCGCTGAGATTTTTTCGCAAAGTCGAATCTGGCCTTCTTATTCTTTTTGCTAATCAATGGTTTTTTTACACCAACACATCCAATCAGCCCCGCAGCTTTGAGACGTCGAAATACCATACTCCGACTAACATTAGCTAGATTTTCACTTCGCAATTCCCGGGAAACATCTGCAGCACTTTTTCGTGGATCTACAATGCACTTTCTTTTTATAATTTTGTCGACGCGATTCAAAGGTTTTCGCGGTCTACCGCTCCGATTTTTGTTACACAGTAAGTTTGTTAATTTACATTTAGTAATAATACGATTAACGATACTTTTGCCAATACATAAAGTCTCCGCAACATCACGAGAATTTTTTCCTTCTGACGAAAGTTTCAACAGGATTTCACGAAACTGAATATTCGTGTGTTTCGGCATTGTGGCAGAAAGGAGACTGATTTTCCATTGTAGGACATGTTTTGAAACTAATGAGGAAAAAAATGTAAACAAACCGTGCGTACGAAGCCGCGGCGATATAGTGACCCGATACTTTTGCACACCGACCAAAGTCCTTCCACGTAGTACACGAAAAATACGCCATAATTAAATATAATATACGACGTTGTTACCTTCATTCTAACTCTCTTGAATATTTTGAACAATGAACGAGTGGAGAAATAAAATATTTTATCAATTAACTGGATAAAATGGGGTGGCCCGAAACTTTTGCACGCCACTGTAATCAGGTCATGCTTGTCATTTCTTCGATATTACATATCTGGATATTACTCAGGGGAAAATGAGACCAGGTTGATGCGACACTCGGTGGATTCACATCGTTATCGGTCATCTCTGTAAATGCTTTTCCTCAAAGCATTACTTGACGATTCACACGCTGGATGAACATCTAAATCGTCGTACTTTAGAGCTGTATTCATAGTCGTCGTTGCAGTATCCCTTTTCGTAAAATCTTCTACTCTCGGCTGTTCATACGTGACAGTTTCCTTCTCTTTTAAATTCAAAAGCATCAGGGGAAGTTTAATTGCAATATTGAAGTATGATTAAAGTTAAGGCGAGCAACCACTTTAGATGCTTCAAAAAATCAATTTTTTTTTTATTCCATAAATCGTTAACAAAATATATTAAGAATACATCCTGAAAAATTCAAAACGATATTCGGTATGTATATAAATGACAAAGACTCTCCGCTCGACTCTCAAGCGTGCTCAAACTTTAAACGTGTTTTTCTCGAAACGACATTTTTTCAATTTGCGGGAATGATAACTCAAAAACTAATTGATGGATCATCTTCAAATTTGGAAGACGTTTACATAATATAATTTATTAAAATATGAACCTAAAGTTGGTAAGATTAGATTGTTTAAAACATATTTATTATTGCAAAATGCCGGGGAAAAAATGCTAAAAATCGATCATTTTTTGTTTAAACACGTTCCAAGATTCAATTCTCGATTTTTTTTTCAAAATTTAGGTTCATGTTCTTAAAAAACATCTCAAGAATGTATAAAAATTGGTTGGACTATTTCAGATGCGAATTGAGAGCTGCACAATTCCCGCAAATCGACAACGACGATGAGAACACGCCAAGGAACACAGCGGATTACACCTTAATTAATGTATGAAATAACTTGAAAAAATTACCAGAGATGTATGAAAATATGAATAAATTATTGTCAGAGTTGCGGAAATTTTCGTTTTTTTTTTTTTCACAATAAAAAAAAATCCAAAAAATCATCTAATTTTCGGTCTCCTAAAGTGGTTGCTTGTCTTAAAGCTTGTACTAAATAAAAATTCGAGAAGAGAGATCTATTTCATCATTATACATATTAATATGTAAATAAAAGAATTTCTTACATTATTTTCGTGTGTTCGCAAATAACTTATATCCGGTTAATACTTCATTTAGAGAAGAGGTAAATAGTTGCAGCTCTCTTAACGGTTCGGGGATATCTTGTTGAAAGAAGTGAGCAAATGAGCTTATAATATCTCTCACGTCCCTCTTTTGTAATATAACGAAAAATGGCTGACGAGATGAACGTTTTGTTTTAATATTTCCCTCTAATACAGGCTTGAGTACCTGAATCTACAAATGACAATTACGATCATAGATACGCGATAAAGAGGTGTAGATAGTGTGGGATTTATAAAAAGTGAATACACGAAGGTGAGTGCATTGCAGTGCACACACAGTGTGAGAGAGATCGGGGAACGTGACGATTTTCGCTCCATAATGCTCGACAAACTCGACGAGTGGTTCTCTCGCATCTTCTCATATGTATGATGTTTGTCGGCCCTGCGGACCGTTTTCATGTTCTCGTCGATTCTTTCAAAGAGAAAAGAGAGAGAGAGAGAGAGAGAGAGAGAGAGAGAGAGAGAGAGAGAGAGGGAGAGGGGGAGAGAGAGGGGGGGGGGAGGGGGGGAGGGAGGGAGAGGGAGAGGGAGAGGGGGAGAGAGAGAGAGAGAGAGAGAGAGAGAGAGAGAGGAAGAAAGATAGAGGATAAGAAGGGGAAGAGAGAGCGAGGAAAGAAAACACCGAAGAAAGAGAGGGTGGGAGAAAAAACGAGAGAAAAAAGGAGCCGGTCTCTCTTCGCAGTACGTACTTATACGTGCAGGGAGAAAGAAGGGGGTTTGTCGTGTCATTGGTCGTCGCTTCAACGTTGCAGCCTTAGCTATGGTAACTAACGTGATAGGATTCACATAGCTTCCGGTCTCGTCACCCAAAGTGTAGAAGAAAAAGAAAAAGAAAAAGAAAAAGAAAAAAAAACGAGTGGAAGAAAGGGCGCGAAAGAGGGAGAGAAAAAGATGAGAAACTGAGGAAAAAGAAGAGTGATAAAGAGCGGGAGAAAAGTATTCAGGAAGAGAGAACAGAGAGTGAGAGAGAATTTTAAAGAAGAGAGGAAGAGAGGAAAAGTGATAAAGGGAGAAAAGGGAAAACGAGGACGGGAAAGGAGGAGGAAGACAGAGAATTTTAAAGACGAGAGAAAGAGAGGAAAAGTGATAAGAGGAGAAAGGGAAAAACGAGGACAGGAATGGAGGAGGAAGACAGAGGAATGGGAAGAAATACGAGAAGAGAGAAAAAGAGGAAAAAAATGTGAGGATAGAGGAAGAAAGAGAATGTTTATTCAACGCTATTCAAGTAGAGACTCCAATGATGTATATTTATACACATAGATACATGTATACGTTTACGAAAGACTCTCTATATCTAAAAAGTTGCTCTCTCATGTGCCGACTCACTCACAACCTCTACTAAGCCTTCTCTCACTTTCGCATCCACATCGCGACCTCGCTCCTTTTCCTTTTCGCGCCCTTTTGTCCACCGGAGCTCTCTCGCTTTCGCTATGTACTCCGGCAAATCTCCCCTGTCACATTCAGCCCTCGTACTTCATACCTTATCAAAGCACCTCGCACTATACTCCAAGACTTATTTTTCTCCTCGCACGACGATATCTACACACTCCCGATGACACGAGGACTCTTTTCCTCACTCCTCTTATTCGTATATCTATTTTTTATTTCAGATTTTCCTTTTTTTACTGATTTTTTGCTCAGCCAAACCACGAGGATCGAAGAATTTTTGATGTTTGTACATCTTGAGCAGTTTAATCGTAAATCATTCTTCCTTTTTATGTTTTTTTAATTTATTTCGTCGTTGTAACTTTCTGCACATTTTTGTTGCTGATTTTGATCATGTTTTTTTTTGTTTTTTTACGATACGTTCTCGCCTTAATTACTTGCAAACTTTGGCTCGATAAAATTTCATTTTCGAACATTTTCCCATTAGAATTGCTCCTCGAATATTCGCTCTTTTTTTTCTGTTTCGACACGGGACATCGGACAATTTTCAGGCTATCGAACTTGATTGGTAATAATTAAAGCTACTGTTTTTTTTTTTTTTTTCAAGCTGAACTATACATCGCTCTCGATTAGTTCTTCAATTCACTCCAATTTTTTTCTGCCTTTCATCAAGAACGAATGATCGATTTTGGAAACAAAAAAATAATGGGATTTTTGTTGGTCAACTGATTTTTGTACTCCTAAAAATTGGACGAAAATATCTTCGGGATTCGAAAGTAATTTTAGACTCTCTGATACGACAATGAGCTTCGAAACAAAATCTGCTCTTATTTATTTTAAAGGTATAAGCTTACAATGGAAAAAAGAAACACACTGCGAAAGATTTCGAAACGAGTAACGTATACAGAGAGCACATCAGTCGCAGAACCGAGATTTCTTCTTCGGCTACATTCGAGCGTACTTACGTTGAATTTTCAATCGGTTTGATGTACACAAAACGATTGGAAACTATAACGTCCTTCACAAAGATATGAAAAAGATTGGTCCAAGAAAAATTCTCTTCGATGTTATTTCACGGTTACTTGATATCGTTAAAAAATATTGGTTGCATTTCCTTGCTTCAATGCACATTTAACTCATCGAGCTGTGTTCGTTTTACCCGTGAGCTCCCCCGGCCCTTCTCCCGTTCCCCATCGTACCCGATCTTTTATAATTTTCCGATGCTAGCGGAAAAACGTCTCTCGCCGATGTTTCGGAAACGTGAGCATTTATATATGCGATATATGCGGGGTGTCCCGAAAATCGCCTCTAAAATCCAGAGAGTAAATAGATTATAAAGTTCCGGGGATAAAAAACCCTTAGCCATTTTACTCTGAAATTTACCATTGAAAAGATATTCATCAATTAATGATAATCCGCGGCGGCATGAGGTAAAAAAGAATCGTTGAAAACATTTTTTTTTTTTGGGAAACTATGGAAACAATTGGGGAAAAATTTGTCACAGATAAAAACACACATTTTGACGAGTGTTTCCAACATTTTATTTATTTAAAAAAAGTTTTATACCATCGTGCCACGACTTTGTGAAAAGCTGCAATTGACAAAACTGATATCGCATTAATTTCGAAAAGCACGTGACCGATTTGCTGATTATTTTTCATGCTCATTCTATACACGATTAAGTAACGCGTATCGTAGGATTTCTTTTTTAAAGACACTCAGTTTGTTTGATTTTGATAGAAAACCACCAAAATTTCATTGACAAATTGCTATTTTTCGGTTTATAAGTTCGTTGTTTTGTAAAAAATTGATATTTTTGAAATCCGTTACGATACACGATGGATGTTCGTACGTAGTTTAATGTCCCACTCATTTTTTTTAATCAGTCGATTTTTCCCGGAAATACTGTATTGGTATTAAAAAAAAAAAAAAAAATCGAACGACTGAAACTGAAACTCTCACGAACGAAACATCGTAAAAAAAATGAATAAGGCCTTTTCTCTTCAAAATCATTTGTTTTAATTATTATATAAAGGTTGGGAACGATTTTTTCGACACCCGATGTACGGTAGGCACGTACACATACACACACGTGCAATACGACGAAAAAGTCCGTTTATAGTGAGACCCATTCGGCATCGATTTCGCATTTCAATTTCCATGACCCACACGCCAACTCGTTTCCTATCGCGCACAGTTTTCCCGCATTGAAAAAGAGTTGCGAGCTTGTTTTTCGTTGTTTCTTTTTTTCGCTTTCTCTTTCGTTGTTGTTTTCTTTTTTTACACTTTTAACTACGTACGTCAAACTCGGTGAGGGACATGATTTTCATCGTGATAACGTGCCTTGAAGCATCGTCGTCCCGAGTCACTACTTGATTTAAACGTATTTTTCCATCATCCTGTCCGTATACAAAACAGCCACCGTCACGCGAGACAACCCATTTTTCTTTTTTTATCTTATTATCCATATGTCCAAAAATTACTTTTCAATTTTTAGTGAAATCTATTTAACTCTACAAAAAAACGCGGTTTTTTTCTTATAAATAACCAAAATTGATATGAAATCGATCGACCGATGTTCTCAACAAATCCTACACTTTTTACCAATTATTGATTAATCTATCAATTATAAATAAACTTATCTAAAAATGACACATGTAAGTTTTGACGGTTGTTTTAATGAGTTTTTGAAAAAATGCGCGGATCAGTTTTGTCCCTTTTTATTCATTGTTTATCAAATATATCAATCATTGAAAAATTGTGGACGATTTTTTTTTTACATCCCCAAAAATAGATCAATTAATTTCCCAGAAATCCCCAAACACTCCTGTACGCATATAGGAGCGTGTTTGGGAATCACACGATAATGCTTGCATGCATCGTAATTGGGAATGTTTACCGAGCAATGATACATGGTCTATATATCACGATACATATTTCGCACGTATATCATGATATATCATGATTGAGGGAAAGATTATGCGATACTGAGAAACGTATCCCTTGTGTAGTGTCGTTACCACGGTAGATACAGCATTATTGTGTACAAGGAATTTTCTGTCAACAAAGCACGCACACGGAGAGAAGTAAACAGTCATTTTTACCGTGAAATTCACAATAAAAATGACCGTGATACATTTGTACGTGGGGACAAGTTGGCAAAACGTATTTATTTGTAGCCGATAAGTTTTTTTTAACTTACGAAATGTAAAATTTCAAATACTATGGCATCCTGGCGTAAACACTCGTAGGGAGATTTTTTTACCGTGACGCTCATGTAATATTTCAAAATAAACATTGAAATAATCGTCATAAGTACGGCAATATTTCAAGGACATTTCTTGAGGACATAAAATAATGAAATACACGCTAAAATTTTACTTGTATCACACAATTTTTATATTTATGTTCTGCATATTTTACTGGACATCAAAATTTACTAGACACTCCGGTAAAATTTTCTATTTTAAACAAGAAATTTTATTTTATTTTCATGAAAATTTGTATTTTTTTCAGTAATAATCTTAGAAATTGCTAGTTGTCACCTCACGGTAATTTTTCCATTTTAATTCTCTCCGTGCAGCTGAATCTCAATATCTCGTATTTAACCAATGAATTTCTTACTTTTCCTTATCTCTTGAGACGAATTACTAAGAGGATAGGCCACTGTGAGGGGCCAAAAAATTGTCAATTTTTGGGAATTTGTTTTCACAGATATAACTAATTATTTAAGGATCGGGTAATACCAATTTCTATTGAAAAATATAAAAAATTTACAACGTTATAAGCTTCCATGTGACGATGAAAGAAATCCTCTTTATTGTCCGATGGAAATCTCGATGAAGGATTATCTAACAATAAAAAATATTAAAAAATTCAAAATCTATATGAATGTAACTATCGTTGTACGTGGCCGTTTTTTTTAAATTTATTTCACGAAATAACGGCGGTTTCGAATTTTGTTTCTTCATTTATTCCATTTTTTGGTTAAGTGGTTTTAACCCTCCGTCACACGCGTTATGAACGAAACGCCGCATTTTTTGCTTTTTCATTAATCAACAAAAATTGGTGAATTGGAAATTGGTACACTTGTGACAATTTAGCTATTCCTGCATTATTATTATTCGAACGCAATGAAAGAGAAAATCATACGATAATTTTCAATTTATATATTATAAATAATATTTAATATGACCAAGTGCAAGAAATGCGGCGTTTCTCCGCTAGCGCGTATAGTCGTACATATTATTTTACGTTCGACGTTGCCATATCTACTGAACGCTTGAGCACCAACGGCGCGCGCATGCGCGTAAGAACGATATGGTAAGGCTCAAAAAGACCGTGCTCAAAAGCATTGCTGCGATTCCCCGCGACGCGTGTAAAGACGTTTGGAATTCTAGCGCGTGTGACTGAGGGTTAAAAAATAGTAATTATCAAAATTTTGAAAATCGGCTACGTACACTTAGCCATTGCGATAACGAATAGGGGAAAAACGAATTTAATCGGTTCATCATTCTTCGAGTATTCGCTGGGGCAAGTTCGAAAAAAGTCAAGGGAAAGGCATTTAAATTTTTCGCTGCTTTTTTCTTGATACAAAATAAAGTGTTAAATATTGATACTTACCTTTGATTTAAAATGTTGTTTACGTATTTTTAAACATATATACTGCAAGAAAATGCAAAAAAATATACAAATGTTTAACCCATCACAGTGACCCCTTTAAAAACCTTTAAATCCAAAAAGTCTAAATCGAAAAGAGCTTTTTGCAGCTGATTTTTTCTTTTTCTAAATCAAAGCTTGTCGGATTTTAAATTGGAGGTTCAAATGAGCAGAATACATTGCTAAGATTCATTTTCTGTCAAAATGATTTCTTTTTTCCCGCAAACGATATACGTTTTACGAAATCTTCAATTTCTTAATGTATCTTAAGAAATTGGGGTTTTTTGTCTACGAATCGATTTATTTATGGAACTTTGCATTCGTGTACTCCAAATTGAAAAGCTTCGATGTTAACATATATACATGTATAATGGGAATTTATGTATGAAAGGATTTACTATTTACATTCGACTAAAGCACGCTCTCGAAATAGATCGGAAACTTGGGGAAACGCGAATTTACGGTCAACAGGAATTTTGCGACAGAAAAAAAACAAACTAGACTCGAAGATTAACGATTATCGCAGTTTTCCTTAACCCTGAGCCTTCGACATCTCGACGCTGCAGGCTATTTTTTAGGCAAGAACTTTCAAGAGTCCTTCTCTAGACGCCTCCAGACGAAATTTGCGAAAATCCAAAAATCCGAAACTTTCAAATCGTCGTGAATAAAGATCCGGTGAAAAATAATCGTACATGGATTTGATCATGATGTATTTAAGAGTTTTTTATAGACGCAAAAAGCTTTCGAGAATCGGTACAAATACGCAAAGACGAAAAACTGTAAAAATTCGCCAAAATTCGAGTACGAATCAATAGAGCACCCAATTGAGTCTTAATTCCAAATAAAGAAATAAAAAGTCACAACCGCATTGTTATGAAGTGGTCAAAATCGTAACATTTCCAAAAAATTTAATACTTTTTTAACAGGTTTATTTCCATGCATTTTGATCAGAAAAGACTGAAAACAGCGATCTTTTGTTTTTGACTTCAAAGCTTTCGTGAAAAAACTCGAAAAACCCCTTTTTGGGCCCTTTTCAACTTTTTCTGAATCATCTGCCGGGAAATAATTATTTTTTTCATAAATTCTGATAAAAACTGATGGAAAAACGAATAAAATGATTTTTTGCTTGTTGTCGAAAACTGAGGAAGCCTCTGGACTTGAATTTCCGAAAATCCAAACATAACAAAACTGAAAAATATATAAATTAATAATGAAGGATGTTCAATTGAAGGAATATCAATTAATCAGTTGATCGTATTATTATTTGTAGGCAAAATCAATCAATATAATGAAATAATTTTTACACGATTGAACAAGATTACATCAATATAATCGTGAGTTGCCATTAGGAATCCGAAATATCCGAACGATCGGTTTACTAAAGGGAAACAATGACTTCCATATTTATATTCGTTTGAAATATAGAAGGCACATTGATTCTTCTGTTGGCGCTCATTCCTCGACGGGTCCTCGATAGTTCTTGATGTTTACAGATATGTACGCCGGGAGTGCCAATATGCCGATGGTGAATACCAATCCATGGATTACTTTTTCCTAAAAAAATATGAAAACGCAATTTTTTGAAGTTGAACATTTTTCTTTCCAATGGCTAACATTCAAAATCAGTAATAAATCATTTTTACAAAAAGGATATTCGCAAACCAATTTGATTAATAAGAATTTTCAATATTTCCTCTTAATTCTATGAATAAACCGTGTTTTGTTTTGAATTAGTATTCATTTAATGAATTATATATTTTGTGGCATAAATTTACTGTTAGTTTAATCGATAAGTGATTTTTTTTCACTTATTAAAATTACAAGTCAATTCTCGAGCCTTGAAATTACTATCCTCGACTCTTTCGAACGATGCATATTTACAATTTACTTTATTAATCCTCCGTCACACGCGCTAGTATTCCAAACATCGTTGTTACACGCGTTGCGGGGAATTGGCGATCCACACTAGCATGCGACCCTAGTGGATTTTTGAAAAATTGCTGTTGGAGTGCAAAACAGCTGTTTTTTCTGTAAGCACGATGAACATTTTTAACGATAATCGATGAAAATGAGTGAGAATCAGATAAATAATGATAGAATAAATAATGTTATAACAAGTAACAGTAGAATAATTGTCGAAAGAGCAACTATCACTGCTAAATGTAAACAGCTGTCATAACATGCACTCCAATAGCGCCATTTTTTCAAGTGACGCGAGCGCCGCCATCGGTAGTGTGGATCGTCAATTGCCGCAATGCTTTTGAGCCTTGCAGCGTTGCCATATCGTTCTTACGCGCATGCGCGCGCCGTAGGTGCTCAAGCACTCAGTAGGAGATATGGCAACGTCGAACGTAAAATCATATCTACGACTCTACACGCGCTAGCGGGGGGACGCCGCATTTCTTGCACTTATTGTTAGTCATATTAAATATTATTTATAAAATATAAATTCAAAATTATCGTATTATTTTCTGATTCATTAGGTTTTAATTATAATAATGCAGGAATAGAGCTTAATTGTCACAAGTGTATCATTCACCAATTTTTGTTGATTAAGGATGTATGCCCAGTCAAATCCGCAGTACATCTATTTGTCTTTTCAAACAGATCACTATATAAGATATCAATCATAAATATGTTTTTTTATTAATTAATACTAATTATACATAACAAATCAACCCGATGAAAGTTACAGTTATTAACTTTAAGAAAAATTAGTTCTTCATTTGACTATTTTTTACTGGAGCTAATGTCCGTTCTATCAACCAATCAAAAAATTCCGTTTATACATCGAGAAAATTTGGCAACAGTGCCGGAAAGTGTGTCGTTTGACAGCTAGTTTCCTAACCTAATACATTGTTTAATTTCGTTTTTTTTCGTGTATAACGTGAGTGAGGAAAATGAGTAACAATTCTCGTGTTGTGCTCAGAGACAAAAAAGGCAAATTTACCACACAAAAAAGAAAACAGTGGCTTGAGAGTGTTGCGAAGAGTGCCGAGAAACGAAGACGTTTGAACGACACCGAAAAAAATTTACATTTCACGGTCGAAGAATTGTAGAACTAGACACTTTGGCAAAATAATTGTGGTGTAAAACTTGTGACGTTCCACTATCACTACGAGACACAACAACAGAAAAGCATTATAGCTTGGCGAGCAGCTTGGAGGTTTGTTGTCGGATTTGCAAAAAAAAATATCATGTCAACACTTGTAAATCGCAAAGCAGTGCAACAGAAGCCTCGGTTCGTACTGCCCGCGCGTGCAACGTTGCCATATTTTCCATGTTTCGCACATTTAACATGGGGGCTGCAGTAGCAGTTTTCGCACATGACCCAAACGACTCTACTTTTTTTTGAGATTTTTGAACAAATACGACGGTGACATCGGGGGTTTTTTTTTCTTTAAATAGTAAAAAAAATAAAGTTTTTAATAATATTTTTTTTAATCTGTACGCTTATATAACACGGGCTTTATTTTCTTATTTTCTTTCAAATTAGGCTACTTCCGCTACGATTAACATGCGTTTTAATGGGACTGAAAAAATTAATTTACGTGATAACTATACGGTGAAGTCTAATTATTTTTTTTCTAATCGACGCAGCATCGTTGACTCTACACATATTTAAAATTTGAAGGTCAAACTTAAATTGTATATTTTGGGCATACATCCTTAATGAAAAAGCAAAAAATGCGGCGTTTCGCTCATAGCGCGTGTGACGGAGGGTTAACCGGTCGATAACTGCGAATTGCGGAACTCGTCAATAACAATTAATGTTTCTTTGGATAAAATCTATGAAAAAGATTATTTTTTCAAATAGCATTTTTCCATTTAATAAAAACGATATACAAAACAACAAATATATGGAAATTTAGTTTTCGGAAATTTGCTGAAGGATATATTAATAAGATTAGTGAAAAATTATATTTTTATATAATTTTGGAATCGTATATAATTGATCAAAAAAGAGAAGGAATTTCCGTAAGGAATTTTTGTACAGCGCGATATTCATATTTTATATCATCTGTTACACAACGATTCGTGTGACGGATGTATATTTAGAACTTTTTTTTTAATCCCGAGCGCCAGAAGTTTCCACATGTTCTGATACTGTAAAGGCGCGTTCAGGGAGTCGCTATTTGCGCTATAAACGCTAACGCTACCATTAAATAGTATTACTATAGGTTGTATTTTTAGCGCAAATAACGACTCCCCGAACGCAGCCTAAAAATGCCTGGAGGACAGCAAAAAGTCAACGAACCGCAACGCCATTGTTTCTTTTTATTTCTATGCGCGCTGTGTACGTATAAGCGACAATAAATATGTGAAGTCATTGTAACAACCGCGAAACGAATTTACGCGCTAGTGAAGTATTCAACGATTATTCGAAGAAGGAAAATAATTCGAGAGTACAGCATCTCTCATAACAGCAAGAAAATACAAAAGAAATTAAAAAGACACAAAAACATTCATATGTGTCACATTCCGGTTCATAAATCTCAGACTAACCTTTCGTGATTCACATGCGATTTTTGGTTAAAGTAACAAGAAACTTTGTGCCAACTGCAATTGTCCACTATTTCTTTTATTGTTTCTTTTTTACTCATTTGCATTGACCGATATGATTAAGATATGATTGTCTCGCCAAAGAATTTTTCTATAACATTTTTAGAAATTCAAAAAACATATTCAGGACACTTCTATGCGATTGCTTGCATAATTTTAAAGATTCACCGTCCCGGGTTTGAGATATTCCCGATCAAAGATTCCGCAGTTTTACATGCGTTTCTGATGGAAAGCAATTGAACATTTCTTATTTCCTGCGATAACTTTGAAACTTTGCTACAGATTTTTTTTAGAAAATTCGATTACAGAGGAACATGTGACGAAGTGTGTAATAAAAAGATTTTGACCGTTCAGTTTCGGAGACATCACCATAGCAAGTAAAATAGGAGATGTGGAGGACGACGTTATTTCTGAAACGTTCGACTTTGTATTAAGCATATTTTCCATTATTTATTAGTCTTTTAATTTCATAAGATATAAAAACTAAAATTTCATAAGACATTTTTGGCAGTTTCCTATTTCAAAGATCGTAGAAACGTGAAAAGAAAACACTCGACGCGCCGCAGCACGTGCGAAGTTCGACAAGCACGGTGTTCCCGCCACCCCAAAATCCTACCATCGTTCTATCCCCACCATCAATCCGCTCCAAAAAGAATGAGTTTTTTTCTACGCACCGCAAAGCCCGGCTTTACGATCGTATAAAAAAAACGTGGCATAATTAATATTCCTAACTTATTACTACAATAGATTTAATTGTCATAAAAAAATCATGGCGTAAAAATCAATTGCTAATCATTATCAGCTTTCCGATGTCCATGCCCCAAGATCGAAAAAAATGTGTCCCGGGTATTTAACATGTAGCACGCGTTACGCAGGCTCCCCCTCTCTTTTTTTGCCCATCCCCTTTTTCCTCGGAGCCATAACAAGCGGTCGCAAACAGAATTATCATAATTATGTTAAAAACAAGTTTATACGCTGCAAACATCGACGATCAAAACAAAAAATTGAAAAATTCACAGATTTGCAGCCACAAAACTAACGATACCCAAAAATTCTCGGAGTTTGAGAAAAAATCAATAAATACGAAATTTGACCGGGGCGGCTGAAGGTCAGACGCAAAAATACTCAACGAGAGTCGGCGAGGATTGTCAGTCTTCGAGTAGGCTTGGGAACGTCATGATCATGAAATTCCAACGCCCTGTTTTCACTCAAATTGTGTTTCTCCGCAAAATTATACACTCGTTATAATAATACGTGAATAAGTGTACACATATATAATATTTATGGCGTACTACGTGAAATGAGTAGGCCACAGAAATTTATACCTGCTCGGTGTCCGGCCAAAATCCCCTAAATCTTTTTGTACACGTAATGAATACATGCATATATATATTGAGTAAAAACTTACCGTTATGGAGATTCGTACACGAGGTGGAGTGGTCATACCGTAACTTCTCGCGACATTTACCGATCTCGGAATGTTCGTCAAAAGTTTACTGGCGTGAATCATTTTGGAGGAAAATAGATAAATCGTATATAATTCGAGAACGGCCTGTCGAAGACTGAAAAGACGTGCTCAGGCTTGGAGCAAGCAGATGGCGATCGAAGTGTTCGGGGATATTTCGTTAAGCACAGTGTTGTTCTCTTCCAAACAGTTTGACAAACTTAAAATTCCAACAATCGGTCAAGTATGCGCGCGCCTCAACGTACTCAAAAAAACTCTGGTTTTATTAATAAATTACGAAAATGTTTTTTCTGTTATAAAACAGTCGCGCTGATTTTTTTTCTCGTTTATCAAAAGTTTCTCTTATCGCTTGTATCGATAAGAATTTTGTGATAAGACCGTTGCGGGCAGGCAGAAACAATCTCGAGAAAGTTTTGCATCCATGTATCGCTAGAGTGCGTGTGCGTGCGGAGCGTGCGACCGACGTCGTTAAGGGAACAAGGGATTTTTTTTTTCGACGAACAAGCCCAAAAATCAGCTACGTATAGAAGAGCCAACGTTTTTGTGGACTACGAGCTCGAGTCACAATAAAAAGTTAAACAAGTTTCGTTCCGAAATTATTTGATATAAAACATTTCTTTCTGTTTTCAGAAAATTCGAGCGGTTTACGTTCGTAATACAGATTTTTGAAAGTAAGTGAAAAAGTTACTATTTTTTTCCACACAAATGTTCTTTGTACGCGTGTGCTATAAGAAATCCTTGCCGGTCTCGTAGGATCAAAATGGCGGCAGGACGGTTTTGCGTAGTGACAAAGAATACGAGCAAAACCATTTTGCGTAAACAGACGTGTATATGTAAACAGACGTGTATAAGTCGAGAAATTTTTATTGATTTCCGTTCATCGATCATTATTACAGTGTTAAATTATTAAAAATCGACTAATGCAGTGAATAATTTAAAATCGTCGCGATTTATTATCGATTTTTCAGCGTTACCGCGCGTTTTTTTTTTTTCATGTTAACCGTCGTTATGAGATGTTTGCAAGGTCAACTCAAAGTCAATCTTTAACAACGGAGTAGCAAAAGAATTTGCGTGGAAAATTAAAATAAAAATAAATTATTGCAAAAAAGATCTTTCAAAAATAACTTTGATCATGCTATTTTCTTTGGTGAATATATTTAATCCGATCCTAGCAAAGTGACAGAAAACATTTTTTTATTACATGAAAAATTTTTAATTGCAAAATTTGAACCGTAAAAAAACATCGTTTCTAAGTTTTTTTTTAATATTTCGTAAAATAATATCAAAGTCGTTGAGTAGTCGATAAATAAATATATTCTTAAAAATTGTCAAAATCAGTTTTTTACAAAATTGAAAATTTTCAGTATTTTTTCCAAAAAGCGATGTATAATAGAATTGGATAATTGCGTGAAAGGGAATGAAAAAAAAAATTCGAAAGAATTACAAATTAAAAATATCTGAAAAAAAAAATCCAGCCAATTTTTTTCGAATATTTTATAGACTGATACCAAAATCCTTTAGAAATAGAAAGATCGAAATTCGTTCCATGATGATCGATATTAAAAAGTTATTACCAATGTTTTTGACAAAATAGAAATTTGAGTATTTTTGTTTTCCAAAACCAATGAAAATTAGAATTCAATTTGTTTAAGTAGCGATGCAATTAACAAAATGATTTAAGAAAAGTACTTATACTTGTAATTAAAAGGAGTCTTTATTCTAAACAACAAATATGTACATAACGTAATTTTGTGAATGCGGGAAAATTGTAATTTGGAATTTGGAGCACGAGACAATTTGTTAAAACGTCTAAAAGTACGAATCAATTGTTTATTCGTAATTCATAGTTTCAATAACTTATTACACGAATGGAAATTTGTGACGAAGCTCGCTAAGTATCAAATTAAGTGGCTGTGCCAAATTCACTAGTCCGATCCATTTTGAAGGGGTCAGAAACGTCATTAATACTTATCCACGATAATTCCTGATGTTGACCGAGATGTAAGCAGGAATGGCCAACATACCGAAAAATATTGCGGCTCCATGCATCATTTTTTCCTGCAATACAGAATAATCAAAATTAATCTTAATTTAAAAACGAAAAATTGTTGAAATTTCACTTAATGGCTATGCAAAAGCAAGGTTTACTATTTCATTTGGATTTGAAACAAAATAGACAAGTTTGAAACAAGAAAATGAAATTTGTATACTCGATTCCATACAATTAATATTTACATGTTAATTTCTGAACTATTTTAATTAGAGTTCATTTCCTTTTCGAACAAGTTTTCTAGCTGTAAATTTACATTTTTCTATTGTATTTTTTTTTACATCTTCAATATTTTGGTGAATTTCATCAAATTAAATATTATAAACCTGTAACACAATTTGTATGATAATGAAAATTTTGACTAGTTGCAACAAGTTAACGAGTTAAAAAATTTACGCCGGGGTCTCAAATTCACTCAATGAGAAAATAATAATCATACAAAAGAACTGAATTTTTACAATGGAAATGTACTTGAAATTACTTCATTGAGACTAATACCGGTTCACTCCTCCTCAGCAAAAAACTTTTTTTGAGGAAAATATGGATGAAACAAAGATTTTACCAATGTGTTACACTAGGTAGCAAAAAATATGTTTACTTCTTCTGTTAATTACCGTCTAATATTGAATATCATGAAATTTCGACCAAAAAGTCGTAAATATTAGTATGAACAAAAAAATAGTGTGAATTTTTCACTGATAATTTCAATGGAGTTACTTTTATGTGCGAATTCAACATATTTTGTCATTAAATTTAAATTAATTCAAACGTTTTCAAAGCCACTCAAGAGTTTGTATGGATAAAATTTAATGCAAAAAAAATTTTTCATTCGTATTACGCAATAATACCGGAAGAAACGGAAAAATAAAACGTATTTCAAATTTTGCTTACAGGGAACGAAATTCGGACTCTGGGTGGTGTGCTAATCGTGTTTCTGCTGGGAACAAGAAAACGTCCCGTAGCTCGGCTGATTGTGATGGCTTTCTGAGCGGCCAACATGTTGTCTCGATAACCGACGATTTTTTCAGTATCGTGACAAGTGGAAAAGGCACGATCGTCCTCGACGAGAACTAATGGTTTCGTAATAAATGCGATCGGATCAGCCAAAATCACGCTGCAGAGAAGAAAAACGTTCCGGGAAGGTTCTGCGCATTCGCGAGTCAATTCGGAGTTTAGAAAAATCATCAACGCGCAATTTGACGAGTATTCAGTCTTTAATAATCCCTCTAAATATTATTATCAGTCGCTAAAGAATTGACACCATGAAATTTCAGTCATGGTTTGATTTATGTATTTCAGTTCCGTTTATTCAAACACCATTTTGATTGGCGTATTTGATCTTTGATACGGGACTTTTCATGCAAAATCGACGACCGTTTGAAATTCCATTTCATACTTGCGCCAATTTCATTTTTTTTGTTCACTAATGCAACTAAGCTCAGGCATTACGAAATAAAAACTTGTTAAAAAATACTTTCTCGCACAAACGTCATATGGTTTCGTAAGAAAAAAATTAGCTATTTTAATCATTTGGAAAATTTTTTCAAACGGCCATCGAAAAATAATCGCACAGATTGCATTTTTTTAGATAACGTAGATCACCTTGTACGTTTATATAGTGGGAAAATTGCAGTTGATTGCAGCGCTGCATGCGGGTGCTAGCAAAAAAAAAACGCGCCAAATTTAAAACATTCGATTTCAACAATTTTGATTATTTCGAATTATTTTAAAATTTTTGAGGAAATTAGTAATTTATCATTTTTTCCACGAATTTATAAATTGAAACGAACAATTTTTTTTCTCAATTCAACCCTATTACGAGCGTAAATTTCGCAAATACTCAAATGTCAACCATCACGTTAATATCTCGAAATAAAATAATTTTTTTCTCAGAAATACAAAAATAATATACGATTTCGATTTTTTGATTTATCCTTACAAAAAAACAATCCTTATATTGCTCTTGTGTTTTAACTTAACCTGAAAAATGAATATTAACACTTGGAAGGCACACTGGCCCAAATTGGGACGATCAGAATCCATGGAATCTGATGCAAAATAAAATAAAGCAAAACAATAGTATTGAAAACTAGAGAATCGGAGTTTAAATTTGACAAAAAAAAGATTGCTCCTACGATTATTAGGAACGTCATGATCGTCCTTAGAATTTGCAGCGTATTGAAACATGTCGAGTATAAACCGAAAGGATAAACATGAAAAAAAAAAACGTACTCCATCTCGGATAATTTTCGTAACATAACCAAAAAGTGAAGCTGCAATCAACATTCTCGAATTCTAACAATAAGCAGTGCATATTGGAAAACCTTTGTTCAGATTATCGATTTTTTTAACTAAAAATTCCAAACAATAGGAATCGTGCGCGGCGCTTACAACGCCACGAAGTGGGCAATTTATACATTAGCTAGGTGTTAAGTAATCAAGCGCGTATACGCGGGTGACAAGATTTTTTAATTGATATACGATACAAAATTAATTTGTTTGTTTTCTTTCATCAAAAAGACATTGGTAAATGCAGGGCAGCTCTCACACACCACTTTGGTTTCGTGAAGATTGACCATTTTTGAAATACTGTTCTTTTCCCGGGAGCGCTGTCCATTTCGCATGAAAGAGCGATAAACAAACGGAATGAATTATATGGCCGATTCGTCGCCCGTGCTTTGTGTTTCTACGACATTTGAAATATATCTTGAGCCACATTTTTTAAAAATTTTTATATAATTTTAGCCCCCAGCACGATCATTAATCACGAGCTGAAAACCTTAATTGCTCATTTTTAACATTATTAATCGTAAAATTTGTCTTTATTCCTATTATTCAAAGCCAAAATACCACCGCACAAATTGCACATTCGGACACGAGAGAGCGCGCACATTGGCGGTGGTGCTGCTCTCTTTATAGCTCACGCATGGTCCCTATTCTGCTGCTAATGCATAATAGGTTTGTTCGTGCTAGCTGCACTTTCTACACTTTTGTAATATATAGTAATATAAATTCCAAAAAAAAGTGTAGAAAGTGCAGCTAGCACGAACAAACCTAATGCTATTATTCCCCCCTCCCCTCCGCCTGAAATTCTCAAGCTAGAGCCAAAAAAAACAGATTTTCGGTTGGCAGTCGTGACAACAGACTACATTATTACTAGAATTGCATCAACGGCTGATATATGTATATATATAAATATACAATGTTTATCATATATATAATGGGTTCGGAGTACATTGCTATATTTCCCAGTAGGTTAACCTTCTTGAAACTTAATACTCTCGGTGAACCGCAAAATAAAATATAATGTGTCCGGATAGGTTTTGAAAAAAAAGGAAAAAAAGCTCGATCTCAACAATAAATAATAACAGTACAAAATTCTACACTCGAATGCGATAACATTTAGCCATTCATTTCGCAATTTTCGAATATTCCCAATCACCAACTGCTCACGCGCAAACTCCACAGCCTTTCTGAAAGCATATACAAGTATATACGAGTATATATGCATATATATAGAGAGAGTATCGAGTACATAGATATGTATGTGTGCGTTATATATAGGGAATCTCACTGTACTGGATCTACACACGAAATAAAGTGACAATGTTTCGAAGAAATCGTCGTGCATCCGACGATGTGATTTTACGAAATTAATGTGTTAAACCGTGAAGATGTTCACAGTGAATTAACAAAGAGCTTAAAACAAGGAAAATAAAGAATAGTGGCGAAAAAAAAGTGGAATTTTCGTTTTATTTCATATGCTCCGTGTGTGTTTCCTCCTCACTCGCTCTTCTCTCGTGTGCTCGCGATGCATTCGAATGTAAACATGGCCGACAGCGTGTTGTTGAACCAGTGTTTGTGTATACCCACTACGAATTACTTTAATCTCAAATCATAATAATCGAAGATAAAAAATATGCTCACAAAGGACCCAGGTAATTAAAATAATTGGTTATTATTGTACTTAAAGTCATAACGCAAAGAGATCGATGGATATTTTGGAGAAAATTTTTGTACCAGTGTCAATCGGTTATGCATATATATATATACATGAATGTACTTGTGTATATCTATAGCCAATTCGTGTGTTTCGGAGAGAATGCAAATTCCATTATTTCACGAATTTCCTCGTTATTTGGGTCAGTTTTTTTCCGTTTACAGGATAAACGCGATAAACAAATGCTTTCCAACGCTTTTATTCGTTATTATATTATTACGATTTAGCGAATAATATCCCTCGATCGGGCAAGTTGTTGTATGGAACCAAAAGAAAAGATGAAAAAAAAATACGAGAAAACAGCTGGATTAGCGTTTCAGCTGACCCACACACAACTCGAATTTTCAAACTCTCGTTTCGATCTTCAACTTTCCCTTTTCTTTTATGTTTTATCCAACAATCATCGAAACACTTTTTATGCTTCTACTTTCACTGTAAAATTTCCTTCATGCTTAACCCTTTTAATATTTACAGAACATACAGTTTTCTCGGTTGAATCAAAACGTAGTAATTTTTTGTTTTTTTATTTTTTTTTATCTAATATATTAATAAATATGGGACAAGTTTTTTGGGTCAATGGTAATTTTCAAAACATTTTGCAACAATGACCTACTTAGTGCGCTTGTTGCCATGCTTTAATTCTGTAATGTCAATTCATGTTTATTTTTAGTATTTTCAATTTTTGTAACATTACAAAATTAGGAGATTTTGTCAAGTATGAAAAAGTTTGACTTAAAAATTAATCCTTCCTCAGCACACTGGGTCATTGAAGGTACATATTGAAATTTAGCGGTAGGAATTCTTTTCAAGATTTCTCTTTCTGCAAAAAACATATAAAAAAAAATGCTCTAACACAGTTTTAATGCATTCTGGTAACTGAAAACTAACTTGGAATTTCTGTAAACTTTTTCTGACCGAGACAAATGAATTAGCAAAAACATTTGAAAAAAAAACTGAGTTTCCAAAGCAAATTGAGACAAAAATGGTTTTGAATAGAATTTGAGAAAATTGAAAAAAAAATGTGTAAAAATGATAAAGATTTAAGTAAAAAAAAACAAACAACGATGAAAACTTTCAGGCTGGTGTCTGGGCGAGCGATGAACGTATTCCGGATTCTGATACCGTGCGCATTGCAGCCGAACGAAGAAAGCGACGACAGCGTCGTTAATTGGCATAGCGGCGGGGGTTGTTGGTCACTGGCGAGAGGACAAGACAATGATTCTCATATGACCCATAGAATGGGAGCTTCCGCTTCTACTAACTTTCCTGCCAGCGGCGGAGATCCCGTACAGGCAGCGAGACTTTCCTCTTCTGGAAATACCGAACAACTCGGTATTATCGTTCGGTACGTTGATTTTTTTCGTAACTCAATTCGGTGTCCTTGTGACTAAACATTTAACAGTAAAATCTGTAGTTTTGAAAGAAAAAGTAAATTTTTATAACAATCAAATAAACAGAAAACATTGTTATTGATAATAATCCCAAAATTCTGAACATCAATTTTTGCTATTTTGATTGCAGCAATATTTATAAACCAATGAAAATTCATGATATAAACTTCGCATCATTTGTTCCCATATATTTGATTTATTAACATTTTTATACACTCATTATGAAATTTTGTTGTGTTTTATAATTCATTGACGTTACACATATAAGCGATAATGACTTTAACATTTTTTAGAATAGTCTCAATGGACGCAGATCCCGCATGATCGGTCGAGTCCTCCGGTTCGCTGTAGAATAAAAAAGATAAAATAGAGAAAGAAAATATTTAGAAAATGTAGATAAACATTGTTCAAACTGCAACAGAGTGGAATAAATATTTGTAGGATTTTGTCAAAGCGTGGTGTGAAGAATATTTTTTACGCAAGTTGTTCGCCGTAGGATTTATAAATAAATTTGTTGTTCAACATTATTGTTCTGGTTATTAAATGAATAGAATTATGTGAGTTTTACAACTTTTGTAAATTCCATGTTTTTTTTTTTTTTATTGGCGAGAGAGAAATGAATTTACAAAACTTGCCTGAAAGAAAGAACCATCGTGTTACATGGATAAGAAGCCGATTTGAGAATGGGCACAGCAGGAAAAGAACGACCGTCGCAAACGTAAAGTGGCTCTTGATCATAAACCTGAAACCACGGGTAAAAATGAATAATCCAATCGTCGATAATTCTTCATTTTTCAAAGATAGAAAAAGCCTCTGATTTTTGAATAACCAACCGATTTAATGGCTTCGGCTGCAGCCCGGTAATTCGAATGTGTCGGTTCTTCTTTCCAGGGATCAATGCCCATATCCATTTTCAATTGATATTCATTGACTTTATTAAATCGATTCCACACTTGTTTTACATGACTTTCAACTTGGGCGCGAGTATCAGCAGCTTTTTGGTTTTTCACCAAACTCACGGAAAATTTAACTACCACTCTGAGAAACAAGACGAATTTCTGTTTATACAAATCGATCAATAAAAAAAACCAATAATTTAACGAAAAAATCACCTGCAGGAAATTATCCCAAGATTATGGGGATCCGTGTGATCCGTTTTCGTTTCGAAACTGTGAATACTGACGCTGGGAAGTCTCGTATTGTGGATAGCGACACGAGACTCAATTCCCTTGTGTCTAAGTTTTCTCACGCCTATTTTTCTCTTTAAATCCTCGATATTTATATTCATATTTTTAATAACCTCCTCTTCTTGGATCGATGGACCCACGACGTCTTTAGTTATCTAGAAAATTTGTTGATTTGACGTAAAATCATTCTCCTCGCGTGAATATGAGCCGGTATACAATTTTTTATTACAAAAACTACATTTCATTTGCTTTTTCTAGAATTTCTGTTGACGAGTTCATTTCGAAAGAAATGTATTTACATTTGGAGCAGCGAGTTTGTCGTGCTTGTCCATAAGGCTGGAAACGACGTGAACAGCATCCATAAGCGGTTGATCAAAAGCACCGGCATATTTTCCACTGTCAATGTCATCCTCAGCGCAATTAATGTCCAACGAAAAGTGACAAACCCCTCGATATCCGTATCTCAAGCATGGAGTTTCGACTATTTTTTTGTCGATCGCCAAACACACGTAATCAACGTCAATGAAAAATTCTTTTTTTCTCGACAACACATCTTCAAGAGTGGGACTGTTCGATTCGGCCAGTCCTTCGATTATAAATTTCACATTTACTGGCACTTCGTTCTTCGTGGAGGAATAAACTTTCAATGCGATTAACCAACACAGCAACGGGCCTTTCCCACTGGACCCACTCTCTTTTTTTGTATCATCCTCTTTATTGACCATTGAAGAATCTATTCACAAATTTAAACAGTCAGCAAAAAAGAGATTTTTCTTTTCAAAGCCAACATTTTCCTTGCACAATGCAATTTTGAATTTTATATTTGAAAGTTTTTATTAAACATCAAAATTCCCATTTGATCGAATAATAATTTAAAGAATTTCGTATTTGTTTCTTCGTTGCTAGAATTTTTCAACTATTCATTCGATTCATTTATTAGCCAATTCTGGGATGATTTTTTCTTTCTTCTTTTTTTTCTAATTTTACTAACCGACATGCCCATAAACGCAGATAGTTCTGAAGCCTTCATCGACGATCAATTCCCCAAAAAGAACAGGTGGATATTCCGTACCTTCGGCTGTTTTGTTATTTTTCCTTTCAACGAGTTCCGTCTCTACTTCAAGAGCGTTTAATTTCGACTGCAAAAGTTTCAGCTGCAAAGATCGACATTTTTTGTTATAATATTACAACTGTAAGAATTTGAGAATGGAATTTTAGACGAAAAATTGAGCTGCACCGCTTTCGTAATTGTAGGGTAATTTTTTTCATCCTGGGACAGACACGGAATAGCTCCAATTTCTCGGACAATTTCCGACGCGTTAGATTGACTTCTGTCGACATACGCGTACAATTCGCGTAGTTTTGTGCTCGGTAGTTCTCTCGATTCTGTCGAATCGTCCATTATTCGAAATAACGAAAACAATAATAATTGTACGACGATTCGTATTTTATTGACTGAAGTCAAAGCTTTATTTTCTTCATAATTTCGTCGTCTTTTATCTCCCATTCAAAGATGTTTTGTTTGTTATTATTATTATTTTATTTTTCCAGGGAACGAAAGAAAAGAGTGACGGGTTTCGCGACGTTGCGAAAGAAATTCATACGAAGACGTCGCTCGTCAAAAGCCTGCGATCATGGCCGTGTCATCAGAGAACTCGTCTCAACGTGGAGTCCTCTCGAGGCTGGAGCCTTGCTCGAAGAATATGAAGCTCTCGCAGCCCTCAAAGACTTACATGTTCAAGCCGAACTCGCTAGACCTCCTGCCACAACTTTCAAACAGGATCTCTCCACTCTTTACGATTACAAATACTGCACCGACGTTGATCTCGTCTACAGGGGAGCTTGCTTTCCAGTCCACAGGGCTTTGCTCTCCGCACGATGTCCCTACTTCAGAGAATTGTTGGCTGGATGTCCAGGTCTGAAATTCTCGGTTTTTCCCATCGTATTTTCTTCAACCCTCTCTTTTCTATCTTTTTTCTATTATTTTTACGCATTCGAAATTTCAGTATATTCGCGCAAAAAGGCTTGTTTTTTTTTCTTTATTATACCAGTGTAAAATTAACATTATTTGGGTTTGAATTACATTCTCTTATTTATGATAAATATTATTTTTATAATTTGTCATTCAATATAATTTTGCTAAAATAAATTGATATTAATTTATTGAACCTTATTGAAAAGCTCCGGAAAATATTGTATTAATTTGACAATTTATATATAAAATCTACCAAATTTTTGTTTGTACATTTTGTGTTTTTCGAAATGCAGGGTGATCGATTTTTATAGCCCAAAATTTGAAATAAATTTAGGAAAATACCTAAAAAAACCAAATGGTTTTAGAAAAAAAGAAATTGAATTGCATTCGAAAAAAGGTATTTTCAACATACTTAATTCAATGATTTATTTTTCAGGCTATGGAGCTCGTATATGTTTGGACTTGAGAACGCCGAGTTTAGAGGTTCAAATGTTTTCCGCGCTTTTGCGTTATTTGTATACTGGTGATATATGTCCGCACGATACGTCGCTCGATACGAATTTATTACGACGATTGGGCGAAGAATTAGGAACGCCAAATCTTCTTGAGCACGATTTACGTTATTTATTGGATACTGGTGATTACGCTGACGCTGCATTGGTCTTCACCTCGGACAGTGATTATCAGAGACCGGACAGCGGAAGTTCCGAGTACGGTTTTCGTCCGAAACTCGAACTCCCTTGTCACAAAGCTATTTTGTCCGCTCGTTCGCCCTTCTTTCGCAATTTGATACAACGTCGAACGAGATCCGGGGAGGATCACACCGAAAGGGCCCTTCACATACCCACAAGAATCGTTCTCGACGAGTGCGTCATACCCAAAAGATATGCCAGAGTATTGTTACACGCTGTGTATCTCGACACTGTCGATTTGTCACTTATACTCCGTGGCAGCGGTTGCGGCAATAGCGCTGGAAGCCTTGGCGAGGTGAATCCTTACCTTTTTCTAAAAAGCAACATTTTATCGATGTAAAAAGTCAATGGTTTGCGAATTTTTTTATTTATACTTCCAGTGGGTTAATTCCAAATTTTTTTTGCTAAAAATCAAAATACAAAAGTAAATTTTTTATTCAAAAATGATGGAATCAACGAATAGTTTGAAAATAAGCTTTTTTTTTATTTCTCCATTTTCTTTTCTATGGAATAGAAAGCTTTTTAAAAATTTTCTGATTTTATACGCAAAATAAAAGTTGTTAGTTGAATATTTCATGTATTTTTTTTTTTTAATTACGAAAATGTTGTGTCGATAACCATAATTTATCAGGTTTCAATAAAAAGTTAATATTTTATAGTTTGAAGGGCAAAAAAGCCCTTTAATTCGGCAGCAGAGTATAATTCCTATAAACTAACTTTATTTTTGTATTTTTTGTACTTCAGGTTCAAGCTTTAACGCACACGGGACGAATGCGACCGAGTCCTCTCGAGGAAGCAATGGAGCTTTATCAAATCGGTAGATTTCTCGAGCTCGATATACTTTCTCAGGGATGTGAAGATCTCATTCTAGAGTGGCTTACTCAGGACTCTCTAGCGACGGTTTTGAGGTGAAATCACAAACGAAAAACATCACTAAATCCTTTTTTAAACTTTCTTACAAAATGACTAAGCATCAAAATACTTTTTATCGTCAAATTTTGCGAATTGCTCCTTTTTTTTATAATAATTTCGATTATTTTACTAATTATGAATTTTGAACCTCGTAGATGGGCCAGCCAACCACACGGTTCGGCTTGGGTACACAGACAAGCGTTGCATTTTCTTCGAGAAGAATTTCAAACGGTCGTTACGTCCCCGATACTCCATCAACTGGATCACACCCACATGACCAACGTTCTCCAGAGCCATTTTCTTCAAGCAAGTGAACTCGAAGTTTTACAAGCTGTTTTGAAATGGGGTGAACAGGAGCTCGTGCGAAGGATGGAGGATCGCGAGCCCAATTTATTGAGTCACACCGTACACTCGGTAACCCGAAAAGGCGTGAAAAAGAGAGACCTCAGTGACATCGAATTGCGTGAAATACTCAGTGAACTTTTGCCTCTCGTACGAATGGATCACGTTCTTCCGGCCAGCAGCGAAATATTGGCACAAGTACGTCGACGTTATAAATAAATTCTTCGTTTTTTTCTTCTAGTTTCAAAATGTGGTAATTCGTTAAATATCAATGACTAAAAACATCAGATTTTTCTATATTTTCTATATTAAGGATTAAATTACGTTTTATTGTGAAAATTGGAATTGGAATTCTTTTGAAATATTGTTTGCAATAGAAAAAAACAAATCGATAGCTGAATAGTTGAGATTTGAGTGAAATTTGCACGGGTGAAAAATTTAAGATTTGAATTTTTGACGTAGAATTTCACAAAAAGAGCTTTTTTAGAGTTGTTTTTAAATTGAGTGGGTTTTCTTTTTCAGGCTATTAGGAGAGGTCTCGTTTCGACACCGCCGAGTCACATGATCGGTGATGAAAGAGAAAATCTGCGAATAAATGCTTGGATCCGAGGAGGCAAGAGAAATGGGTTATTTGTGAGGCCTCGATTATTCATGCCTTATTACGAAGAAATAAAGGCACGTTATTTTACTTTCACTCCTATTAAAATACGTTTTAAAATAAAGTTTCTCTTTTTTGTTCATTTCATCTGTAATTAACTGTTTTTTTTTTTTTCGTTTCAGGCTCTAGTCGAAGAACAAATGGTTCAGGAAACCGAATTATTGAGATTACGAAGGGCTCGCTACATTCCCGATATTCCCGACACTCTTTACATGGTCGATGAAAAACCGAGGTCGATGGGGGCAGTCGGGGTGGACGTTCTCTCTGCAGCATTGCCGGGTAACAAATTTTTTAATCTATTTTTAATCGTTTGCAGCGAATTATTGAATATTAATCAATTTCCGCTCTTTAATATCAAGAAATGAGTTTTAAAAATGAAAAATTGATCAAAACAAGATTCCGTTGCCCAGTGACCTTCTGCGCAGCAAAGTTGAGACAATTAACTTTCCAGCCCCAGTTTGGTTGAATCATTGCTCAATTGTTTTTAAAGAAAAAAACACTGGCGCATTGTCGTCGGTCTTTAATTATTGTTAATCAATGCACAACAATTTGTAGAAATAATAGTAAGAATAGAGCTCTCGTTTGACTCAACACTATTTATCTCCGCTCCATATTAAATCGTTTACTTAGCTCTAACGAATAATTATTCTCTATTAACCTTGGCTCTCAAATCGTAACTTTGTGATATTTTATTTATCACCGTTTTATCTCTTCTGTTTTGTTTCTTTCTAATATTCAGTACCAGACTCGGCCACGATGTCGGCGATGCTTAAGCGTGAACAAAAATTACGACAATCCCCAAGTTGCCAAAGAGCCGTGAGCTTACCTCTGTCATCGAGGCACGAGATTAATCGACAAGTCAGATTACGCGTCGTGAGGGAATTCAATCTGCCGGATGCTGTTGCCGATCTTCTTGAGGTAAGTATTTTTTCCTTTTTTTTTTCTTCTTAATTTTTTGCAAATTAATTCTCGATCGTAAAGCACTGGATTTCGAGAGACAAAAACGTACGCAAATGGAATGTCGTGCAATAATCTCACGCAATTGGAACAACAATTTTCATCATTTTTTTCACACAACGTTTTAAAAATCCAAGTCTTCGAACTTAATTGACTCACGCAAACGATCGAGGTATGAACACGTGAAATATACGACTCTATATTTTGAATTGCGTCTAATTATCACCCAAGGTCACTGGAACGATACACTCAAAGAATTACACGTGCAAAATTACTACCGTGAAAATTAAAGAAGAGGCAACACAGAATTTTTGATGTTATTGATCTGAATTTCAAGTTTAACGAATAAACAATAAAAATTCTTCATCAGTATAAGAAATTTCTTCAGGCTTACTTCATAAACTTTTCATTTTTTTCGTTTAGTCACAAATTATAAAAATTCTGTGGTAAAAGTATAATTTATCGCCCAGTTTTATAAATACAAAAAGATCTTTGAGTAAAATACATCGCATTTTTAATGAGTTCCAATTTATCATTTTTTACAGTTAATTTTAACCCTATATGTACACTTTTGGGTCTGATAGACCTAAAAGAAAAGTGAAAATGTGTAATGAAATATTTGTTTAAACGTTTTTGTTTATATGGAGCGTTCGCTGTGTCTCAGAGACCCAGAGTAAATGAAATTCTGGACATTCCTACTTTTGTTGAGACTGCACGTGCGAAAAGACGTTGCGCAACATTCAAATTCAGCAGTTTCGTACAAACTTTGTATGTTTTACGAGGACCTCAATATTTAAGGGCCTTCTTTAGTTTTCCTTGTCAGTTTTTTAGGCAATCCATGGTAATTGAGCTTGCCCTCGTTTATTGACTATTCTACCGAACGAATGTGATATTATTATTTAATGATATAACGATTTACAAATTTACAATATGGTTCAAATTCACTACAGAATATTTTCGACTTAGATATAAATAGTAAACAATAAATTAAATTTTAATTATTAAAATATAAGATTGAATGCATTTTGGGATTTGGTAGTCGAGAGAGAATCGATACTTTTCCATTTTATTTCATAGTGATTCTTCGCACTGTTTTTTAATCCCGTCGCGGGATTTTTCTCATGCATTAATTCAAGCACTCGTCCAATGTCTTTTTTTCGTAACGAAAATCGACAAACGAATTCCTACTATTTTGTTTATTCGAGTAGTCCAAATGATTTTTGTTTATACATGTCTCCAAAAAATTGGTGCTTCTTCTAGTCTAATTTCGTAAAAATTTAATTCATGCTACGGAAAAAATAGAAATTTCGTTACATCACGACGAAGAGTAATTTTTTTCATTCATACATTTGCTAATTTTTTTAATTGTTTTCCGCCCATTTAGTTTTTGGGTCCTAAAAAAAATTGGGCCAATTTGCATATTCCAAAACTATGGCAATTTTGTGCCCTGCTAGGAAAAAAACTGAATTTCATTGCATTCGAATGTTGCTAAATTTAACATCGTTTTGTATTTGACAGATCGATTTTTGTTGGAATTTGAGGACTATTTCTTCAGCCATCCACGCTTGTGGTAGAATTGAACGGTGTGCAACATTTTCTGATGGTATATTTCGCCGCCGCCAATCGTCAGGAAGTTTTCTTTGCTCTTGATGTCCTCCATTTTGGGAACGACATCGGGTTTCGATTTGATGACCTGATTCATCATGAGGCACTGTGGAAATTTCAAAGTTGCACACTCGTTGAAACGTTCGAGGAATTCTCCTTTGGGAAAATTGGTAGCATCGACTTTCATCGATTCGAGAGTGTCGACAAAAGCCTCGTAATAACGATCGATCAAACGGTCGAATTCTTTCTCGATCACTTGTGTCGTTGGACTGGAAATAAGAAAGAATACGAGATCTTTGACGCCGTAGTCATAAACGCACAGTTGAAAATCAACGATTTTCATGTCAATGACACTTTTATTAGTTTCGTCATGCTTAAACATCATATTGTTGATCCAAAAATCATTGTGGACGAGAGTGGCCCATTTGTCCTTGGCCTCGGTATCCCTGGAATGTTCCACGCTCTTCAAATATTTCATTGTCTTTTCAACGCTCGTTAAATATGCTCCACATTCTGGTATAGTCTTCAAATCATCGAGTGCCTTTTTGATCATTTCCATAACACAATTTTTGGCAGTTTCGTTCGCCGGTTGTGCCAGCGAAGGTAAAATCAATTTTTCAAATATTTCCGGCTTTCTCGTTCTCATCGCTATCGCAATACCGTGCAATTTGCCGAGTTTACGAACCGCCAAATCGGCCTGACTCGAACTCAAACCCACCAAACGATCAACCGTTTTGTAACCCCTGTAATTCAAATTTTCCAACACTATCGCTGCTTGATCGTCGAATTTTTCTCCCTCCCCCATCCCCATTCGTCCACCGTAATAATCTGCACCCAACCACGTATTTTCCGCTTCCATGATTCCATTTTCACGCTCCAAAGCGACGAACGCTGGTGTAAGATCACGATAAAATTGTAATTCTTTCAAAAATGTGAACGGCGTGTTAAACAACTCTTGCAACCATGCCGACGGCGGTGGTAATTTTACCACTAGATTATGAATTTCCGTTCTCGAGCTTATCGAAACCGTTGCGTTTACCGCGATTATCAAACTCCCGTAATTCTCGCCCGGATCTGTTAAATTTTTCCAATCCACTTTT
This sequence comes from Rhimphoctona megacephalus, assembly GCA_963989365.1. NCBI lineage: Eukaryota > Metazoa > Arthropoda > Insecta > Hymenoptera > Ichneumonidae > Rhimphoctona > Rhimphoctona megacephalus. The sequence goes on along the minus strand of OZ022419.1, from coordinate 25,797,937 downwards.
ACGATCCTCAAATCATCGCCCAATTTTTTACTCAGCAACGACGATAAGTTTTTTATTGGTAACAAGTTTTCCGGCATTTCTGCAACAATAATTCGTCAATTATGGTTATGAGATTTTTTTAAAATAGCTCCAAAATTCATGAAAATCAAACGAAATTTATTGTCAAAATGGCAAATTCGTTTCAAATTTTTATTTGGAGCAACGATGATAGATTTTTCTGAGCCACCCAATTTTTCGACGTTTCTACAACGCGATTATGGTCGTGGAATTTTTGTCATCATAAAAAATCACAAATACTCATGAAATATTTGAATAACAATCAAAATTGCGATCTTTTGTTTCAGTAACAATAATAAAATTTCAACTGTCAACACATTTTCTCCCATTTATGGAATAACAACATTCGAATGTTGTTGAAAGACTTTTTCACATAAGATCAGCGTAAATATTTAATGAATTTGTTTTTTTGGGCATTTTGTAAAACTGGCACATCCAAATTTTTCTTTTTTCCAAATTTAAGCACGTTAACGTTTAAATATTGATCATTTAATTTTTATATTAACGATCAATATTAAAAATCGTTGAATCATGCATATTCTTTTTGAACGAGCTCCAATAGATAAACGTGCATCAATGAATCAGCTCTTTTTACCGGATTCGTAATCGTGATTTAATTGTTTAAAATTTGAAGATTAATGACCGTAACCCCGAACTAAGCGTCACGAAATCCCACAAGCGTGTATTTTCGTTCTAAATATAGTTTTGCTAAATCTTGGTGAGCTTAATTATAGACTCGAAAGTTCAGTCGACTGTGTACAGGAGGGGAAAGAGACGAAGTGAAAAAAACTCGTGTGCAGAATTGTTTTCACTCGATGGTGCACAATACCAGTGATGTATTAATCATACACGACGACAAATAGTCAGTAACATCGAAAAATATTCATATTGTAAACTTGACCGATTGCATAATGAACGGTTTAACGAACAATGATTTTTTTTTTTACGCGTGTCACACGAGTGACACGAGTTTGGCCTTGATTTGAATATTGAGTACGCTTCCTCGATCAGTCGCCTCGGATTATCGTTTCAGATTTCTCGTGTTACGTGATTCCATGCGTGTTGTGCCAATGGATCATAATTTTCTCGGGCAATGCACATACAAACTGCGTCTCGGTAATATGACAAAAAAAAATCTCTCTAAATTCGATCAATGCTGACGAGGATCGTTCGCGATCGATTAACGTCTGTGAAAAAAAACGACACTTTTCCTCGTACTTCTGAAAGCCAAACGAGAAATTGCCAATTTCCGATCAATTGAAATTGTCAATTACGACCCGACGGATAATCGACCAAAGTGTCGCGCCTTGAAACCCCCTTACGAAAGGTCAGCCGCGATAATACTCTATCTAGGACACTCGCTCATAATGCACCAGATAAATAGAACTGCTATTAGTCAAAATTTGTTTGACAAATCCACGTCACCGAACATTGCTCGTAATCGTTCTAATATCGTCTACTTTAAATAAACGTGCAAGTGTTTATCCCTGTTTTTTAAAAGACCTTTTCAATTGTCGCAAAATTTACAATGACAGAGTACAAAAGACGATATTTTTTTTAACGAATTGCATGTTTCTGTCATTTTCAATTTTTTAGGACTTTTTGAAATAATCATACGATTATTAAAAAAAAAAGGTTGTTTTCTCTATCGATAATATTTACTTGGTTATTTCAATCACCGAAAATTCGAAATATTTTGATTTAAAAAAAAATTCTTTTGTCAGTCTTTCACATGAATTTTTAATGTTTTGTTTTCGGACAATTTTTTGCAAAATTCATTCCTCAAATAATTCGAGACTTACTCGTTTTTTTTTCGATGATTCGTCGTTTACGAAGATGGTATTTCCATGTAATCAGCGAAATAAATTTTCGCCGCGCTCTAAAACGTACACGACACTTGGAAACTTCGAGACATACGATCCAACGAATTCCACCGCGTTTTTATTTCGAAATTTTTATATCGAGCCTTCCCAACGGAACTGTGACAACTGAACATCGTTTCATTCTGACCCTTTATTTTTCCCCCCTTGTGCACGTTCAGATGTGCAAGTACCCCTTCTCCTCAATTTTGTTTTCATCTCTCTGACTTTTAACGAACTTCTCAATTGAGTTCGCGAAACGTACTACGAAGTCTACGGGTCTTGAGCGCTGGATTTGTACTTACCGAAATTGTTAATTTTTGTTCTTAACTCTCGTGCAAAAAATGCTCGAATTTCGATATTTTATTTTTGGCTTCATCCAATTCGTTGAATAAAAAACTTATTTATTTTCAATTATATTCAACAATTTTCGTATTTCGATTTTTCCGGAAAAATACATCGAACGAATAGTTCGAACTTTGTCAAACGAATGATTGCATCATGTTTCAAATGATTCCCACTGGCTTTGAATAATCTCCGCATATTTGTTTTATCATTAACAAATACGTGCAAACATTCCGTTTACATAAATTATATTTAGATGAACAATACGAATTGTATAAATTCTATTTCGTACGCGATTCAAATGAGATGCAAAGTGCTGGAGCTTGAGCGAAAAAAAAAATCACATGGAGAATGAAAAGAGAAAAAATCCTGCGCACTTTTCGTCTAGTTTGAAATGAGAATGACCGTGAAAATGATTAATCGAGACTATCGACACGCCTGAATAATAACGAAATGTTTGAAAATGTTGAGGAAATAGATTGCGTTTGAATAATTCAAGCCATGCTAATTTTGTTGCCAATAATAAATCATGATTTTTTTATTCTTCATAGAATCATTGTATCAAGCCGCAAAGATTTCTATAATCGTTAATTATCGCTGGAGACTTTTGACCCTTTTAATTACTCGAGACATTCAATTTTGGAGCAATGATTTTGACTTTTTTTCTGTGCAAAGTTCATTATTTCTTGGACCACGCTCAATTTTCATTACCCTTACCTTCCATGATTCGCTGACATAAAATAATCACAGATCATCCACTCAATTTTCTCGTCGAATCTAATCGAGAACTTTCGCATGTACAAGTGAACGATTAACTGTTAAGGCAGGTCTTAGAAATAACCGTTCTCATTAAACGTTACGGTATCACGATAGAATGATGTTGAACGAGTGAGCAAATCTGAGTAGCGGTCAGAGCTCTTATCACCTTTGATGTGTAATGCACAGTATGAATAGACATTATTATTTTCATAGTGAATCGTCGTAATTTAAAAACGGGAGGTCGTCCGAGTTATCGCTTGTTGTGTTGAGTCCGAGTATCGTTAAATAACGAGAATATTATACCGAATGAGTACAACTGGATTAAATTGTTCGTCAACATTGTAAAGTTCGTTGGTATTCATTTTTTAAATTTCAAAGAAGATACGAAACCGCGAAAAATCACGAAAACAAAAATATTACGTCACGTTCAAAGCATTTAGAAAAATAGTGCGATAAAAATACTCTAACAACAATTAATCTCTCGACAAATTCTTTAAATTGAACAGGTGTATTTTGAGTCAATATTACACACTTTTGATATAATCTTATCAAGAAATAAGAAAGGTGCGTCGCAGGGAAAAGAATAAACCTTTAAAATTATTGAATCACTTACTGCTAGTTTTTGTGACGTTTTATCTTTTGAGCTCCAGATAGTTGAGCGATAAAGTTTATCCTCGCTTTGTTCTGTTGTCTCGTAAAAATATTTTCTAGTCCACAATCCTTAGAGCATTGATCGATCGAGAAGATTATAACATTCCTCAATATGATTTGAAAAATATTTTCAGCAAAATTGAGCAATTTAATCCAAACAAATAATGGAACGATTTTTTTTCCTCGTATGACAAGTTTGCTGAGTTTTTAGATTACTGTTGAATTTTTTCTTTTTTTTTTTTTTTTTTTTTGGAATTCCCCTTTTCGACTTTTCCTTGAAGCGGTGTCTGAGAAATAGTTTCTCGAATGCTTGAGAAATTTCTTAAAAATGATGTTGAATATTTTAACAAAGAAATGCACAAAATTCTTGGTTTTTCATACAATTTTTTTTTACAACTAATTTTAAAAATGTAAAAAACGAAACTTTCGTAAAAAAAATCATATGCGGTTAGAAAAAAATGCACTAAACTCGTTTGACGTAAAGGAAAAAAATCTGATTATTCGTCAAAGAATATTTTGTTTAAACAATATGCTGATAACTTTTTATAATTATTGTTGATAAAAACGAATCTTTATAAAGTTTCAACGATGACCGAATTTTTTTCGATTTTTGGCCAATTGCGAAGTCTTGACATTTTAATTTAAATAAAATAAACAAAATTTTCTTGGATTAAGTAATAATTTGGAAAACTTTAATCTCAAACAACAATGTGCCAATAACATATTGTTTAAACAATATGCTAATAACTTTTTAGAATTATTATTAATAAAAATGAATCTTTGTAAAGCTGCAACAATGGCTGAATTGTTTCAGATTTTTGTCCAATTGCGAAGTTTTGAAATTTTGGTGCAACAAAATTTTCTTGCATTAAGGGAGCAGTCTGCCATTTTTAATGATTTTGTTAATAAATTTTTTTCTCATAGTAAACTTGATTTGTTTATATCTACTTTTAATACATGAAAGCAGACATATGAAAGTAATACAATTTTTTTTTTTTTTTTTTTTTTTTTTTTTTTTTTTTTTCATTTTAAATCTCGCTGTTACGGCAGCCTGAAGTTAGCCATGTTAAAATCTCGCTGACACGATATCTTGACTTTGGATCATTTGAAACAAAAAAAGTGGCGAAATTAGTAAAATATAGAATTGTCGCTATCGTTCGGCCTAGAATAATTCACGTGTGATAACAAAAAACAAAATGGCGGACTTTTGAAATTTTTGACCTTTTTTCAACTTTAATTCTTTAAACAATCGACTAAATATTCATAAAAATTTATAATTCTAGATCAAACGGAAGCTATACATGTGTAGAATAAGTGTACCAAATTTCAGCTCGATAGGTGCAAAACTTTTTTTTCTAGAATGTCAGCCAGGTCAAAAAATGTTGTTTCGAGAAAAACGCGTTTAAAGACGCGCCAAGCGCCTAGGCGCATCTGAGATCCTCGTCTTGCTATGCGTATTTCTACCTGTTCTCGATCTTTCTAGCATAAATGACACTTTGTATAGTAATTCTATATATATCTACTACATAAATCTGTACTTTTCAGAAAATCGATATTTGAAAAAAAAATGGCAGACTGTCCCCTTAAATAATATTTTGGAAAACTTAACTCTTAATCGTCATTTTAATATTCTCGAAATTAAACGTATGCTTGTTGATTTGTTTTTTTCAGAACGCAGCATGCTACAATTTAGGAGAGCAAGACGAAAACGTGACAGGCATGGAGGCCGTAAGTACAGGAAGCATAAGTATCAACAACGGCGCTCCAGCTCCTCCGATGTGTTACGGACGAAACATGACATTTCCACGACAGAATACATCTTATGGGCTACGACACGAGCTCCCAGCAGTTGTTACAGAAGGAGAGAATTATAGACTTCCCGGAGAGGTGATCTATCATTAGAGGGCGTTACTCGCTGTTTTTTTTTATTTTCCTTGGCATTGCTGTATCAATTAATTCATTAAGACTAATGAACACTTTGCTTGGTATTAATTATTATTTTTCCTCTTGTCAATTTTTTCTTCTATTCCGGTGAATAAACTGTGAATGTTTGCTCGAGTCGAAAGAAAAATATGGCAAAGGCGATACAATATCACGAGAGAACTAATAAGTCGTTCAAATAATTGATAAATTATTTGCAAAAATAATCTTCAATGAATGGAGTTGAATAAAAATTCAGAATTTCCAAAAGATTTGAAAAATATAACGAGCCACAAAAATTACACGAGTAATTCAAAGCACGGTCAGAATGACGTTAAAAAAATATGCCAGTTATTATATAATTATCCACTAATTATTGCAAAATAATAACGTCTCTAACAATTCAAAACTTGGCTACCATTTGTTATATGCGAATGACGACTGATTGGAGAAACAATGATTTTGCCGTCAAAGTTATTACTCCTCGTGGCGAATAATGGTTGCGTCATTTCGTAATAGAAGATTTTTTAATTTACATACTAATTGTCTAATTTGTTGCTAAGAGATAAATATTTCTTCAGATTTTCTCATTTCAAAATATTTTTCTACAAATTTAATGATTCCGACTTTCGTCGATGAACATCATTTTGTTTTTACTATTCTTTCCTAAAGCCAGATTCAAAAAAGCGTTTTTATTTTTAATCATTGTTTCTGGAATTTGTACTTTAATTTTGGATCGCCTACTCACACATTCTTCGTGAATGAAAAGTTAAATTGTTGACAGTAATTTTGTTCAAAATTTCAAGCGTACTTTTCGTGCAAGATTTCGTTCGAGAAGTATTTAGTGGAACCTTGAAAAATTGATGAAATATCTAGTCTCAAAGTTTCACGTATAAATGGTAATGAATTATGATGATTTGATTTTTGTAGCATCAGCAGGAAAACAATGTTTGCGGTGACGGACATTTGTCGGGCATAATGCCGGACGTGGCAATGGCAACCGCGTCTTTCGGAGCTCTTCAATTGGTCGAGCAGCAAGAACTCGAGTTGGATTTGGGCGACGGTACGTCGCATTTGTTGCAACACGGCCCGGTGTCAATCGGTACGATTGGGCCCCATCATCCGTTATTACCGCATCAACGTCAGAGACATTTTCCTGGACCTCCTCCACCGCCCTACATGTATCATCGTTCAAGCTCCGGTTTGCCGAGATTCATTTGAGACGAGCTAACACGGGCGCGATCTAACGTGAGAGAATAGCTCTCACGTGAACGATCGTCGCACCGATTAAGCTAGTTATCTCGTAACATGACAAAAAGCCAAGGATTTCTTTCAAATTCCTACTGAGTTAAGGAGGCTTTTATACCTAGAAGGATTTCAAAAGAGTCGTTTAAGAAAAAAAAACTATTTTTGTGGTTAAACATACATTTTGAGAAACGTTCACAATTTTTTTAAATAAAGTTGTGAAAAAAAACCACGAAAATTACTTCACCAATTTCCCAAAAAAAAACTCGAGCCTCCTTTTTTCAGGTTTGAGTTTTTTAACCCCTCAGCGGGGGTTGCGTTATGAGACTTTTTTTTACAGTTCTATTAAAACGAGAGTTACTCGAAAATTTCAAAGCATTTGAATCTTCTTTAAATGTATTCTTCTGTATGATAAAAGAGTTATAATTTTTTTTCAATCTTCATTTGTGTTTTTTTTTCATTGATAGTATCAATTATCGTTTTACTTATGGTTTTCGAGAAGTAAAAATATTCAAAAGTCACTATTACTGTGACCAAATTATTTTCAAGCCCCTATTAATCAAATTAAGCACTTGAAACTATACATGCAGAAAATCTCTCATCGCGCGACCGCTGACGGGTTAAGGGTTAAAAAAACTTTTAATCCTCCTAGGTGTATATGCTTCCTTAAGGGGACAGTGATCACTTCTGAAATTTCAAGGCGATCAGTAGTTTTAATCCTGACAAAATGGCATCTGTTTTTTTTTTTTTTTTCATGTACTCTTTCTTTGTTTTGCAGCTTCCAATCAATGAATTTAATTTCAACGTGGAAAATCACATCGCCACAAAAAGGCGATACTCAAATAATCTGTCAAAATGAAAAAAAAAAAACGATCGACCATGTAGTTTCAGAATTGTCCCCATTCGTCACAAAGCCTACTTTCCCTTATCACTAGCACGACAACGTCCTTAATATTTCTAGTATACGATTTTACAACTTCCTCGAGCCATTTTTTTTGGTGCGATCCAATTTTTTTCTCATTTTTGTTTGGTTATCGTCATGGAGCAAATTTGCTCCGGTTTACTCTCGATCTTGATTTACTTTGCTATTTATTAAAACATAATTTTTTTGAGACATTGAAGTTACAGTAATAAAATGATTTTTTTTGCCATGGATATTAGGCTTGAGGTCGAATAAATTTGCAAAAAAATTGGAATGGAAAGAAAAACACTTGAAAATTTAGTCTTCGATATCGGAGGTTCTCGACAATTAAAATACTCTCTACTGAAATTATTTTCTTTAACAAACAAAAATTCAGTGCCCCAAAAAATATAATTTATCTTAACACATGTCGATGCAATATTCGACCTGTCTCGAGTGGCTGGAAGAATGAAATTCAATTATTTATTCGAATTTATTCGATAGAGGGAAAGTAAAAAAAAAATAAACGTAAAGGAATCATCACATGTTTCCCTGTGATGCAGGATATCGGCAGTGAAGGAGCTTACTGTTAGAAAGAAAAAAAGCATGAGGCGTAATTCATATTGGACCAATGTAACTATTGTCAGTTTAAATGTAGCGAAATGTAGGATCGTATTAATTGTAATTTACGCACATATAAAGTATCCTGGGATCGATTTAAGGTATATAATGTACTGCATGCTAGTCAAATGAGTGCTAAATTTTCACAATTGTTTTATGCCAAGCTTAATGCACTAATTGAGCGTAGTGTTAGTGGATTTATATCACAGCGTGTCTTATTAACGTAGAAAAATATTAAAAACGATAGATTTGCGAAACCATCAACTGATAAATGCAAATTTCCATGATGGCACATTTTCATCGGAATTCCTCAAAGAATAATCCGTAATTTTTAACCGATTGCAATGCACCACTTCTTATTTTGTTTCTCAAGAGATTCTTTACGAATTCACCACGTAGATTTCTTCCAAGCTCGATGGTTCCACTGTTGCAGCCAATTGTTCATTTAGCGTAAAAAATCATTCATAAACAAATTGCTATAATTTCCAAACAAATAAATTTCGAAAAAATCTACATGGTGAATTTGTAGAGAATCTCTTGAGAAACAAAATAAAATATGGTGCATTAAAATCGGTTAAAAAATACACATTGTTCTTTGAAAAGTCCCAATAAAAATGTGTCATAATGGAAATTTGCCACTATCAATTAATGATTTCGCAAATGTATCGTTATTAATATTTTTCTAGGTTAATTAGACATGTCATCTTTCAAATTCACCTTCACTATGTATAATTAGTGCATTAAATTTAGTATAAAAACATTGTAAAGTTTTAGCACTCACTTGACTATCACCCAGTACAGTATTTACCTTAAAAACCTACCTTATACTTCTGAAAGTCGTGCTCTCAAACTTTCGTATTTCGTTTCTTTTTCTCTCCTCGCTACTTTGCTTTTTTAATAAAAGAAAATATATACGTCCTGATATTGGATTGTATAAAAATTCGCAATTTTTTGTTCACAACGAAATTTCATACAACGAAATTGTAACGTGATTAGAATCATTATAAAAAAACAAGTATAAATCGCTTTTCAGATGGTCAATCTATCTTCGTGCAAATTTGCTCGTTCCATATTGTTCGAAATGAGAAAGATGCGAGCAGGCTTGACTTTCAGAATCCAATGTATATCAAACTGCTTGGAGAATACTTATCCGAATAGCAAATTAGTAGCTCTCTCTTTAAAAACGAAAAACGATGAAATGTAGACTAAAATATGTACCTGTTTGCGGCAATATTCTAGAGTCATCCATTTCTTTTAGAAACATTCGTATATTCCTTATTTTTCTTTTTTTATATTGCTATACGCCCTTTTACATTCAATAATATGTATTCGAGGCGGTGTAGATTTTCGTTATTTGCTGTAAAGATTAAGGTTCGGAAGAGAATTCCGAGCTTCGCTTTAATTCGAAACACCGCTCAACGAATATTTCCAATTATCAAATTACGTGCAATTCTTTATTACATAATAGCTCGAACAATCATCGTTGACTTAACTCTTCCCGCAAGCTTGCATAATTATAATTCACGCAATAATTTATACATTCTAATTAAAACGAATGTTTAAAGTCGAGAGACAAAAAAAACACTTGAGACGATGTTCGACGTTAGAACGTTGCTAAAGATCGTCACAAACTATTTGAGCGATATCGAAACAGAAATACATTATTAGTGACACGTACACAAAGGTACGTGTAGCTTTATTCGATAATAGAACCGTTCAGTAGAATTGTTTTTGTTGAGCTAAACAAATAATTGGAAAACAATGTTAAACATACATTGAAAAATAAGGCGCAACCTACATAGAATTTAAAAAAATCATTATTTTTTCGTGCTTCGATAATTTGCGAATTGTAGCATTTTCGATAATTGTTAATCAGACGGAACAATTGCAAAATGCTTCCAATATCTGAAAACTTTCCGTGACGGAACGTCTCGAGATTCAATGACACAGCTTTTTTTGTTCTTTATCCGTGCGATTTTTCTCCCTTTTATTAACTACTATTTACACTGCCATTATTGTAGTAAAAATAATCCGCGATATTTATCGATAAAACGAGCCACGAATGATTAACCGAGTGGATCGAACGAAGAATTAAAAAAAAAAACAACAAAAACAAAAAATGATATTGTAAATAGTTTAGACGTACGATTACGAGGACCTGTTGCCAATATTCAAATTGTACATAGAAAGTTAATACGTCAACGGACTATTGGCCCCGAAACGATTTTTTTTTTTTCGAAAACCAGCAGAATTGCAGCATATATATAAATATACATATATATTAACTTACTATAAATTGAGTGGAGAATTAAAACTCCCTTAGACTATTCTCTTTTGCGATACTGTCAAGTTAATGTCTAGCTCTTGTTTAATCGCGATACTTATTCGTTATTTTATCATATCGTCGAAAACCGGAAACGTATAGCGTTATGAAGTTTTATATAATGATAAATAATCGACCGAGCCGTTCAACGGAAGTCGAACGATCTTCCTTCATGCAAATGCCATTCTAATCTGTGGTTTTTTTTTGGCTTCCTAAAAAATGCTGTGACGAACAAAACACTCAAGCGACTTGGGCTAACGGTCTGATTACAAAAATCCTTGTTAGTTCGTTTCGTTTCCCACTCAACTCGTGTAATTTACAATGGATATGAAAAAATGTGAAAAAGACGGAACGCGACGATACGTTGGATTAGTCGAAATTAATTTGAAAAAAGAACAATTATCGATAAAGAGTTGGATTCAAATATTATTTTCTAAGATGAACATTTTACGAGATTGTCGTTGTGTTTCAGGATTTTGCAATATCAAACTATCAAGATAAATATGTACTCTGCTATTACTCGATGTTTTTTTTTGCTTTTTCGAGTACCTGAGTAAAAATGTGACGACTCGGAGCAGCAGCTCCTCAAAATCCTTACTAATTTTGTGATACTTATTTCTTCTCGTTTCTTCTTTTGTTCTCGATTCTTTTATTTTCTATCAATCAAGGCACGTTGTTCGCCGCCAAAGTATCGAAACGTTGAAAAATAAGGTGTCGTTGGTAAAAAAAAAATTGAATAAATAGTAAATTCGTTTTTCGTGCTTTTACGAAGTATGGAGAAAAGGAGATTTTTGTTGTTGCGGCTATCAATGGACTATCAATAGTTGTGATGTGTATAATTTTCTTTTTTTCAATTTTGTTTTCTTCCACGAGCCCAAGATACGAGAAGAAAATATTGTTTCGTATTAGTTTATCAATAAAATGTTACAGTGTCTCTCATTACCGCTTGTAATTATTGTTCGACAAGATTGATGTGTGATCCACATAATTTAATCATTAGGATTATCGTGAAAATGAATTTCTCCGCTCGACGAGCCGAAACGAACGAAAAAATATAATCATGACCATGTGTGATCGTCCCCGAAATGGGTAATGAATGATAGTCTCTATTGATAAAAGTGCACAACGTTCATTGTGCGCTAGAGTGGAGGAAGATGAGTCTACGTTTTACAGAAAATGAAAAATGGGTAACAAATTGTCAGGACGTCCTTGAGGGTGCTTCATACTGTTGTTTTCAATCAAATTTTTTGTTCCATCACAAATTTTACTCCATGGCGATTCGGAAAAAAGTTTGAAAAATTATTTGCCACCGGACGTCAGCATTGTTTTCCAATAATACTAATGGCAATAAGTTATTGACAAATTATTTTGAACAAAAATGTTCAAAAAATAATTTCACCTTTTTTCATCGTGTCAAATGGTTTTTTTTTTTATTTTTTGTCGATACACGTCATTTCTTGAATATTTTTTCTTTTTTTAAATTATTTTTGAAAATTCTACAAATTGCACAAAAACTCGAGAACTTTTGACACGTTATGGAAAAAAAAAATTCAAGTGTGCTCTTGAAAAGTTTTCCAGTAATTGAATTTTTGAAGAATTTCAAAAAAGAGAAATATTTCTGATAGAACTTGTATTTAGAGAAATCATCGAATCCTTCTTTTTGTTCAAAATTATAAAAAAAAAATTTCGTTCAACAGTTCGTTGATTTCAGAAACGACTGAATTTCTTTAAGATTTTTTTCAATCTGTCAAGTACCGAAATTCTGATGGAATCAAATCTTTAGCGGAAAAAAAAATATGTGCAAAGCATTTTTAAACACTCTGTAATGGCGGTGCCACAGGCTGTTAACCCTTGACAGGTACAATTGTTATTTTCAACTTTCGACACGCAAACTGTTCCAAAACAAATTCTAAAAGGACGATAGTGACGTTTCTAATTACCGTATGAGCGGAAAAAATATTTCAAATTGAAGCGCTGACTCTTTAGTTTCCAAAATACTACTTAAGCTCCAAATTATTTCCATTTTTGTCGGAAATATCAAGGTTTAAAACTGAATCGAGTACGACGGATTTTGGTCGTCCCAATTCGGGCCAGTGTGCCTGTCAAGTGTTAAAAAATATATATATTTTCAAAAATTTCGTGGAGCGTGAATGCTAAAAGAATTGCTCTAATTACGAGAATAATTCTATGAGGATTGAATTTGTAACATATTCGATGCATTTTCGAGAAGATGAACTAAAAACAGATTTCGTTGATGACGTAAATAGTTTCGATCTATACGAGAGATATTATCTTTACGATTATTCTGACAAAGATTTAGGTTCGAGACAGATTAACATTGTGAATCATTATAGACTGTGGAAAGAGGTCGATGTGCGATGGAGGAACAAGTGTGTATGTACATGTATATACATTATATATATCCATAAATATATACATATATATATATATATATAATGGTAATTGCGGTTATGCATTCTAATGTTTTAACTTATATATAATACACTTATTATTAGATACATATGGATTATCGTATAATAATATTAATAATAATAATAAAGTAAACAAATCGAGTTAACGATACGAAGTATGTCCGTTTGATTATTTAAATTATTAGTATCCTATTATTTGTACGTAAATATTCTAGACTGAATAAAAACAAAGTGAATTCGATGTTTTCTTGTGATTTATTGTCGTCAACCAGACCAACATTTTCCCGCCAAATCGACTTCATGGGTTTCATCGCGATCAGCTGATTCTGACGTTTATTTATGCAGGCTGCTTTTGCTAAGTGACAAAGTGCACATTCTGCAACGTCGATCGAGGAATCTGCAACCTCGACCGAGCAGATAACTTGATATTTTCTAAATTTGACCGCTACACGAAAATAGCGCTCGAACTCCTAAAAATTTCGTCAGAAAGTCTTTCGTTGATCTCTGCTAGAATTTTTTTGACATCCATCGATAGAAGCACAGAATTTCAGTTCTTCACGCCTTCACCTTGTGCACTGTGACTTTTGTTTTTTTTGTCGTGGAGTTAAAAGAACTATTTGTGAGTTTAAACATCGATAAGCTGTGCTCGTTTTTATATGCTTTATCATTATTACAACTTACTTTTTTTTCATTTCAAAATACAAGTGTTTTGTTTAAATCGTTGATCACACACACACATGCCGAGCTCATGTGTTTATAAGAACGTTTTTCAATTAAAAGTTTCCGTTAGCTTTTGAAATGTCCATTTTTTCTTATTCGTATCTCCTACTGCACTCGTCTGCCATCTCGCCGTTTATTTCTATGATCAATACAGTAAAAAAAAACGACTTCGTGCTGTCGCAATTTATTCGTGATAGTGTCATATTGTGTTTGAAAAATATACTAGTTTTGTTTGATTAATTTGCAGTCGATACAGGTATTATTATCGGTGCCGCATGTTTATTAATTACCTCGCATCATTTTATTTACATCTTTACTGACATTTGAATGTTTTATGTGCTGAGGAAATTTTTATATTGTCGTGAAAATTGTACCCTTATACACGAAATTATTCTCACGAAAACATTGTTATTTATACACCCTGTATAGGTGACGTAACTCTCCCCCGTGCACCTCTATTTCTCATCGAAAATCGAGTACGAATTTTTCCATTCTGGGAATTTATCGCTTATTCCATTTTTTAAACCGGTAAATCCTTTTTTGAATTATTACCGCGAGAAAATATTATGATACTTTTTTTCGTAACGATCATCAATTTTTTCATATTTTGAATTTTTAGTTTTGTAGAATTAACGATATTAAACAGTTTCTCAATTTTTACATTTTTACATAATTCTGTGCCATTGACAAATTTCATAATATTTTACGATACTATTTTTTTAATTTTTTATGGTTCTGACAATCTTGCCTATAAGTTATAAAATCTTTCTATACTTTTCAAAAACGGAATTTTCATGAAACTGAGAATTTCGTAAAATGTTTACTACAGCATTTTTCAGTTTTTGAAATTTTCTTATTTTAACATTTTATTATGCAGTTTTACAGATTATAAAATTGAGAATATATGAATTTTTGAATTTTCATCATTTTCTAAAATTACTATTATTATAGATTTTTATCATTTTAACCATTTTTATATGACACGGCAATGATTTTTTCAGGTTTTCACAATGCGTGTTGTTCATGTGGTGTAAGAGACTAAAACTGGTCTGACAGCATAAAGAAAAATGATTTTGACAATCTTCTATATGATGGCGACATGGATACAGGCATGGAGATTGGCGACGTTGAAAGCGCGTCTTGCCACATCCCTTGGTGGGCCGGAAGCTGCTAGACCGACAATTATGTTTTTAGCCGAATCTATGAGCGATCCTAAAAAAGGTAAGAAATGCTTAAAGCCACAAGCCAGAAGTTTACTCGCTTGAAAATGAATTTATATGAGTGATTTTATTTTCCAGAACCCAATGAGACTAAAATTGTTAGTAACAGCGAAAGTGCAAACATTCTCAGCTCTCACTTGTGCAAAAATCAAAGCGTCGCCAGACTCGGCGATCTTATCTGGTGTCACGGGGATAAAAAGCTTTGTACTATTTACCCACAGGTATAGAAAAGATATTTTCGTATAAATAAAATAACTTCTCTTTTCTTATGAATCTGCAAGTAAAAAAAAAGTTTGTCTGTCCATCTGTGAATCTTTTGCAGGCAGAGAGCTTATGGTCTGTAGTAAGTTTTACGTCGTGCAACATTTCGATGCAAAAAAAAGTGAAAATAAAGTATTAAAAATGTGAAATCGGTGTTCAATTTAAAAAATTCGCCAAAAATTGGAAAAAGAAGATAAATAAAAAGAACCAATGACTAATTTGAAGGCGATTCGAAAACTTAAGGAATGTGTTGTGATTTTTAATTTTGGATAGAAAAAAATGTTACAGCAATTTTTGTAGAGTGATTAAAACTCAAAAAATTCTGTTAATTTGAATACTTTATTAGATTTTTACCGTAAAGATAAAATTAAAAAATTGGTTCGAAAATTAAAAAAAAAATTATTCTGTTTTCTTTAAACATAGAATTTTGTTTGAGAAACTTACGACAATGAGAGGAAAAATGTTTCATTCTTGTGCCTGAATTTAAGTAAAAACGGAAATAAAACAACGTTGAAATATTTACAGCAAAAAATTGACGTTAACGATTGGCTCATCTTTCCCAGAGGAAAAACTCAGTTTCCTCTTCACGTTCAAAATCATGGTAGAGCGTTGCTGAACGATAGCACAAAAATGCACGCGTTGATCGAAGCCGATGTCGAGAATTATCACCCTACCGCTTTCGCAAAAGCAACGAGGGTATTTAAATTCATTTCGCATCTTCGAAAATTTTCAAAGTATTGTTGGAACACTTTTACTATTTGACTATTGAAAAAATTGAAAATCAAGCTTCACTTATTTTTAGCTCGAAGATTATGGTAAACTCGTCACGTGGACGTTTGACGAAAATTTCGCAGCTATTTTAGAAACGGACTTGGATCACATGACGAAACTATCGATCGCTCTCATGCATGGAAAATGTTTTATTAACAATGGATTCACCCTCACCCGTGTCGAGTGTAAGTTTCAAATTGCTCCCAAATTCTTCTTTGTTTATAATTACAAAATTATAATGAAACATAATTATTCTGATTCGTTTAAATAATTATTTTTTTTGTTGTATTCCAGCAATTGGAGTATTGGGAAAACCATGTGTGTACAACTGTGAAGAGTTGGTTATTCTCCATCAAGACAAAAGTTAGTTGCTCGAATGCTTAAATGTAAAAACTAACAAACAATTGTGTACATATGTCGTTTGAAATAATTGAAACAATCGATTGAAATATTAATGACTTTTTTATTCCAGAACTCATTGGAAAAGCTCAGTGGGATGCACACATAAAAATACTGAAAATTTTCAGTAGCACTGCGAGACACGTAGCTCAACAAGGAGTTTCATTAGAAATTGACGAAGTGCCTGGTGTGCACGTGGCACCGGGGAATCAACAGATCAATTTACACGTACCTACTATATTAGAAATTCAAATACCGCGAGACACTTCAGGTGATTGTTTAAGGGGCTACATACACCTAGAGGGTAGTGAAAGCAAATCAAAATTTGACTATTTTTTCTCATCCAACAATTTTTTTAATTCAAAAATTAATGAATGATTTTCAAAGTTGATAGTTTTAAGTGTATTCAATCAAATTTTAACAAATAAATATTGAACAATGCGCCGGGTAGACGCATTATCCTGTAGAAGCCGGTTGGTAAAAGTGCTCCGTCGGTAACCATCGTAGCCCCGACATTTTTCACCGAAAAAAGAAATAAGAAAAATTTTCTGAAAATACATGAAAAAAGGAAGATTTTGTCATGGAATTTTTCTAAAAAGCATTATAATTTTTGTTTTATGAATGAAAAAAGTCGATTTAATTTATTCAAAAAAACACATTTTTAGATTCATGCGATTACCATTTCTCGAAAAATCTATTTTTTAAATATTGGCCATGACAAACTCTTCCTTTTTTTATGTACTTTCAGAAGATTTTTTTTGTTTCTTTTTCAAATAAAAAATGTCGGAGCTACGATGGTTACCGCAGAAGCACTTTTACCAACCGGCTTCTGCGGGATAACGTGTCTACACAGTGCATTGTTCAATATTTATTTGTTAAAATTTGATTGAATACACTCGAAACTATCAATGAAGAACATTCATGAATTTTTGAATAAAAAAATTTGTTCGGTAAAAAAAATGGTCAAACTTTGCTCTGCTTTCACTGTCCTTTAAATCAAACAAACTTGTAGAAAGTAAATGACAAAAAAGATTGTTTTATATTCTGAATCTTGTAAAAATGAAAATCGTCATTTTTTGTAAGAAAAACATTGAAATCTTTTGAAATGTCAAAAGTAAATTATTGACTTGCTGGAAAAATAAAAAGTGGCTGTCTCAAAATAACGGAAAATTCTGCGCAAAAACAAACGAGAGAAGAGAAACCAGTGACGATTTGAATTTTAAGACGATGCTATCGCACCATTGGATGACATCGTAGTTCCGACGACCCCACCACCAACACCGGCGACCATAATTCCTGATAAGAATGAGTTAATCGAGCCAAGCACCGTGGAAACACTTCTGTCGTCGGTTCCTCCATCAAACTACTTGGAAACCTCGGGAACGAAGGATCTCACGAAAAACTCGAAAATCATGACTCCCGAAGATACCAAAGATTTCGAAGACTCTGTCGAATTTTTGAACAAGGCCACAAAAACTACTTCCGCTACCAGTTCTGTTGAAACACCGCAACGAAATTTCTCCACAAACGCCTCTCAGTAAGTAAACAAACAACAAAAACAGTTCAGTGTCTGTTAATAATAAAGCAGTTTTTCAAATTGCTTTCTTTACATTTTGGACCAAAATAGTTTAAAAAAATATATATAAATCGTTTTAAAATGCTCAATTTCGTGGTATAATGCATTATATATGCCCAAAAACAAAATTCAAAAATACACTGTTGTTTTTGTTTGTTCTTATTTTATTTTTAAAATAAGTGACTGAAAAAACCATATTTTTTTTATGCCGAATTTTTTAAATGATTAAAAACGTTAGGAAAACATTTGGAGCGGTTTTGAGCTGGTGCCGCGATTCGAAATATTTACCTTTTTTTTCAATGTTGATTAATCCGCGTGACAATTTTTGATTTTTGAAAGTTAAAAAAAAATCGGAGACCTTCGAGAAAATCGAGATTGTCGATGTTAAATTTTCAAAATTCTATTTCTCGAAAACTATTGCATATTGTTGAAAATCCTTCCCGAGCTTCTTTTAGATTTTTAGAACAAAAATCTGTTGAAAACAGCTTGATCCGTAGTTTACTTATTTTTAGAAGTTTACCCATTTTTTTTGTTTATTCAGACTCTATTGATTGTTACAGTTATTCACCATCAAAAAGACCAACGGCCAAATTCTGTAACGCTCTCAAGCCTCCGAACGTCTTGATTTATGCGGACAGCACAATAGCCTCCGAAAACATTAAAAATGTGCTCGGCCTCACGCTCAACAAAGACAAGTAATATTTTATTTCATTTATATTTCGATAATTAAGTCACTCGTATGTCGAATCGTAATTGAATCATTCATTCACAAGCGTAAATGATCAAATATTTGTATAAAATTATTATGATCGTACGAGCATATATATTGAAAAATTCTTATCGTTACCGATATATTGCTAAGAATTAGCATATTTGATAACGAGATCGCTGTTCGTGGAGGAAGAAAGTTTGATTGACTGTTGAGAGTTAAACATTGCATTCCAGGAAATGTAGCTCTACTTCGCAACAGCGTAGAATCCGCTTTATCCTCATTTCATTCTGTTTATCGTTGACACAATCGTGAATAATTCAAAGCAATTGGCACACATTTCTTGAGTCATCAGTCACGAAATCAAAGACTTTTCTTTATTACGAATTGCGACGTATTTTTCGACATGTAAATAACGAAACTTCTATTCATAGACAAAGGCATTTCATTGAATGTTTATATCAGTGATGAAACAATATACTGTTGGAAATACAACTCGGGATTGAGACTACAGCGTAGAATCCGGTTTTTTCTTATCACTTTTTTTTGAACTTCGATACAGTGATGAATTATTCAACGAAATTGCCATAGAACTAGAAGTGCGAAATACTTTTCGACTAGTAGCTCGTACAATAAATTTTAAATTTTCTTTTAATTTATTTATTATTCGTATTATCGAGAGGACTATATCATTTTTTGCCGAAAATCGTAGAAACAAAATTCAATTAAAAGGAAAACTTGCATTGGAACTCTAAAAAAGTATGATTTTTGCGACTATTTTTTCTTGGCTTTAATGAAACATATTTACGAAACTCTTGGGCTCTTTTATTACATATTCTAGCATTACTCAATAATTTTGTTTAATACAAAATATTCTGAAATTTTCAAAATACCCTGACGCTGAAATTGTTCATGAACGTACAATGGACGCAAGAATTTATTCATATTTACATAATTACCGTGTGAACCTTAAAGTTTATTTTTAAATATTATAAATTCAACAAATTGTGAGACTTTGAAAAAAAAGTTACGGTCATTGCAAAAACTTGGAACTTAATTATTTAAGGAAGTTGTTTAATTCATTTTTTAACCCTAGCTACACACTATAACTTTTAGTACCTTACTTACACACTATCGCTCTATTGGACCGACGACATTTATTGCTCTATAACATTGTAACAAATGCGTCTGTTGAGGTTTTATTTGTAGTGAAATCGAAACGCCAGACTCCGACCAATCCGGAGAAGTAATCAGTAAAGCCAAAAAGTCGTTTGATAAAAAGTTGTAACGTTTATGAAAAGGCGTGTGCTGAAAAAAAGGTGAAAATGTAAGTGTTGCTGTCGGTCCACTGGACCCCGTAGTGTGTAGATAGGGTTGAAATAATTTTCTTAAGTTCACATAGAAGGTAATGTGTGGAAATAAAAAAATTCCTTAGTTTTTTTGTTTCAGCCAAAAATTACGCTAAATCCACGTCCCTGCGAAGGGTAAAAACGTTTCAAGAATTTCTGAACATTTTGCATAGAAAATCCATATTTACGAATTTAACAAGATTCTTCGTATTTCCGAAATCTTAAATGCAACACCACCTGATTTTTAAGAAAGGTTCGTTCTATCGGAGCCAAGAAAAAAAATCGAAAAAAGAACACTCTTCTCAGCATTCTAACTCAGGTCCCCCCCTTTAATGCACAACAAAATAAACTCTGGTCTTCATTTTCTCAACAGATACATCGTTTATACTCTGACATCTGACGAGGCGAAAAAAGATGTCTGGATGGACCAAACGGTGCTCGTAATAGTTTGCGGCAACGTGGGTGCCGAAATTTCGAGCCAGCTCGTCGAATACATGGTCCGAGGTGGGCAACTTTTGGCCCTGTGTTCCGACACGCTTCACACACTTTTGCCCTCGTTCAAAACCGCCGAAGTTCGAGAACACGAGCTTGTACGTTTCTCATATGGGAAATGGAAACACGTGCAGATGATGCATCACATATTCTGCTACCAAGCATCACCTGTTAAAACACAGTTTTCTCAAGACCACGATGAACCGAGGTTCGCTTTTTATTTTATGATTTTACGATTTTTG
Organism: Rhimphoctona megacephalus; assembly: GCA_963989365.1. Lineage (NCBI taxonomy): Eukaryota > Metazoa > Arthropoda > Insecta > Hymenoptera > Ichneumonidae > Rhimphoctona > Rhimphoctona megacephalus. Next base: position 25,777,085 of record OZ022419.1, on the reverse strand, counting down.
TTCGAGGAGATAAATTCCTGAATAAAATCATTTTATCTATATGAAGTTTATGCTTCAATTTCTTTTCGATAAATAAAAAATATTTTTTTTTTTTTATTAATAATATAGTGTTGAGCATTCTTTTCTGATTTTTTTTTACAGAACAAAGACACCGCACACACCAGTGTCGGCAAATGTACTCGACAGTGCCGGTAAATTGCACACTTTTCATGTAAAAGTCCTCGGCACCGAAGAAACGTGGCACACACCGAGTATTCTTCTCGCGAATCTTCCCGAGAGCGGTGGAAGAGCCGTATTTTCACAAATTCATCTAGAAGCAGATCCGTCCCAATACGAATTGGAGGAGACTAAATTCAATGCTCTCAAACAAAGCAACACAGCGAGATTGGAGATTTTGACCGATCTTCTAACGACGCATTTCGGTCTCGACGCTCGTACTGGACCGCGCGATGAAACTAAATACACCCCTGGCTTTTTCCTCGGAAGACACGAGGTATTATTTTGAAACTTTTTCATTTATCACTATTCCGAATGAGAAATACGCAACGATGAGTATAATCGATTTTTATTTCATTCGTTAAAACTAGAATTCATATTTTTATTGTTGAAATATGATTAGTCATTTTTTTATTGTCGGTACTAGCAAAGTTGAATGTTTCTACTCTTTATTTATCGATTAGTAATTAAGGGAGATACCTCGATGAAAATTTCAAATAGTAGATTTAAAAAAATAAAATTTTTTTTGGTTTTTCTCATTTTTTCTGCCCAAGTTTTTGTCGTTGTCAGTCGCAGATTTTTCCCATACTTTTAGAAATATTATTTACAAAAATAAATATTGGTTTTATCAATCATTTTTTCCCAGAAATACGAAGCCTCGACAATTTCGAAGTTCCAGAGAGGTCCCCCTTAAAGACATTTTTTGTACAGTATTTTTAAGATTGAATTATTCAAAAAATGCATGCTACTAATGCAGTCATTATATCTTTCAAATTTGGGCTCGTCTCTGAAATCACGATTTTCATTTCCTCAAAAAAAAGTAATCGTTCGCATCAACGAACATGTTTTTATTTAGTTTATTATCTCCGCTGTGATTAGCGTGTTAAATATGCGTAACTGTATGATTTAGCTCAAGCTAGAAATGCTGGATCGATTGAGAGACAAGACGAGTACCGACGACATTTACAAAACGGATAAAATGAGTTTACAATTTTGCGGAAGAGCGACGAAACCGATTGCTGCTTCTGCTTCTTTATTGCCGATAATGATACATCAGTGCCCGGACAATTTTTCCACTGTAGAATATTTCGAGGTAAGAGACATATTTGGGGGAACGATAAAAAATACCAATAAATAAAAAGGTTTAACGATCGTTGGATAAAAACTTTCTGAATTGTCGAATCGTGTCCGTAGAATTTGAAATCAAAAGAATTGGGTCGACTGGTTATTTACGCGGACATTTTAACGTCATCGATGAACGTCGTAGCGGGCCGTAAGTTGCATCATGGTTTAGTCGTTATACCTAGACAACAGAGTCAAGGGCAAGGTGAGAGAAAAAGCTTAATGTTTTTCAGCGAGTTTATATTCTCGCTTCTTTTGTTTATTGCCCTTTTCCGACAAGTTCACGTTTCTCAACGTGGAGCATTTTTATTTTTAGGTCGAAGAACAAATATATGGCTTAGTCCACCCGGTTGCGCGATGTTCACGATGCAATTGCACGTTCCGTTAAATAGCGAGCTTGGCAGTCGTCTGTCGATTCTACAACATCTCGTTGCTGTTGCCACTGTCTCGGCAATCAAATCCTTACCTGGCTATGAGGTCAGAATTTTTTACGAGTCTATTAAAAAAAAAAAACTACTAAGGATGAATTGCGTTTCTCAACCAAAAAATTTATTGGATGGATAAAAAAAAATCTGCAAAAATTCAGCCATATCTGAAACTTTACAAAAATCGATTTTCAATAATAATAATTCAGAAAAGTTGTTAACGTATTGTTTGAACAAAATATTCTTCTAGCGACAATCAGACAGTTATTCGTTATTCCCGTTTTTTTTCGATTTCTCGCAAAACTTTAAAAAAATTATTAAACAATCCCGAATTTTTCAAATGTTCTTGTTAAAAGATTCAACATCACATTTACGAAAATTCTAAGACTTTGAACAAACAGTTTCCAAAATACTGCCTCCAGAAAAAGTGAGACAGATGAATTTCAAAAAAGAGACAAAAATCTAAAGTATTCTAGAAAATTTACTAATTCATTTCATACAACAACAAAAAATCGTTTGATTATACGCTGAACAATTATTTTTCTAAACTATTTGGTAATAATTTTGATAATTTTATTATTGCATTTCAACGTTCGTAACGTCTTGAAGATGGCTGAATTTTTTAAGATTTTTTGGGAACCGCCAAGTATTGGAATTTTTTTGGAATATAGTTATTGGCGTGAATGTGTAATTCATCTTTAAATAGAAAAAAAAATCTATAATTAAAGTAATCTTCCACGAGATGCGGTCGATCACAGAAGCCAATATTTTTTTTTTTTTTTTTTTTAATTTTCCTTCGTTACAGAACATCGATCTAAGACTCAAATGGCCTAACGACCTTTACGCTGGAAGTGAGACAAAAATAGGCGGGCTTATAGTATCAACGATAATGGAATCTTCCATAGCTATCTGCAACATTGGTATTCATTTCACCTTTATTCCTCAAATTTCTTTTCTTTCTCCATAGTTCATTTTTCAAAAGTTTATATCACCGTATTATTTATTTTTTGTAAAAGTGGTTCATTAACGTCGTTGTCTCTTTTCTTTTTCAGGTTTGGGCATAAATCTCTCCAACAGTGTGCCAACGTATTGCATAAACGACGTTATCGCAAAGTACAATGAACAAACTGGTTCCAAATTATCGCAAATTTCGTATGAAAAATTTCTCGCTCTTGTATTTACCGAACTTGAGAATTTGTACCTTATTTATCAGAGCGGAAACGTTGCACATTTTTTCGAGCTTTATTACAACTATTGGGCACACACGTGAGTCTCGTTTGCGAATCATTCATTTTTTTCAATAATTTATTTCTCTTTCATGTGCTTCGAATTTCCATTATTTTTATTCTCCTCTTTTTATCTTCAGCGACAAAGAAATAACGGTCATAACTCCGGATGGAAAATCTCAAGAAGTTAAAATCCTGGGAATCGATAGCTTCGGGTTTTTGGAAGTGCAGGGAAAAAATGGCAAAACCTTTACCGTTCATCCTGATGGAAATACCTTCGACATCCTTAAAGGATTGATAGCTCCGATTGTAACGTCGTAAAATTTTATCATCCTGATTACTAATTATCTTGATGCGAATTTGGTTGTCGGAAAACCAAGAAAAAAGCGTTATTCATTCTTCTTACATTCCATTGAGAGAGATTTGACGCAAGTGTTAAGAGTTTTTTCGTTTTTGTTAAGAATAATCATTAGTGGTACACCTGATGTACGAAAATTCGAGACTTTTCATGAACAAAATATCAAATGTTCGATGCCTGAGCCGGACTTGGCGATCGTGATATTGAATCGTTGTTCTCATTCACTTTTTTTTGTTACTTTTTGTTATCGATCGTTTTTACTGATTGTTAAAAATTTCCTTACTTTTTGTTATGTCTTTTTTGTTATTTATTTACTGATAGAAATTTCAGAATATATGAAACGTAAGCCAATCGGATTTTTCGTATGAATCTGCGTATGAATTTATCGCTAATCAATGTCATTAGCAACGAAAGTCGCTTATAACGACGAGTAATCTCTTTCATTTTTCATTTTGTCTCATGTAGCGAATCAAAAGTGAGAAATTGTGACACGTGAACGTATTTGACACGGGAGTTTTTGAGGAATCCATTATTACATACAAATAAAAATCTCGCCATGGTGTTTTGTCGTACAACTGCTTAGACTTGTTTATACGTTAACGATAACAACGTAAATTACGATATATATCTATAATAATACATACATATATATCGAAAGTCAATTATTCCAAAGAGTTCATTTTAGCGCGAACCACATTTCAGTGTTCTACGAAAATTCAATATGAATATTGTATTGTTTTTCACCGATCTTCAAAGTTATTGTTTTTATAAGAACGGGGATAAAGTGTTAGTTGATTTGTTAAGCGGGAACTTCTATGAAACTTCCAGACTGTCTCGTGCTTCTTCTAACTTTGATAAAACTTTGACTAAGTGTTTATACTATCTAAAAATGAAAAAACAACTGCAATTACCGCATCGTCGAACTGTATTTCTAGTTCAGAATGCAAAAAAATCTTAAAATAATCTAACTACTCGAGTTTTTGTCGTTGCCAATCACAGATTTTTTCTCTCATTTCTATAAGTTGCTTACTTAAAATTTTAAATGTACAATCGTTAATTATAAATTTCTTAAAGAAGGCAAAATGCAGTGGAAAATTCAAGAACATTTCAGATCATATTGCAGAATCTCAAAAAATTTCCTAAATTATTTCAGAACTTTCTAAAAAAGAATAAAAAAATATTTATAGAAAAACTAGATTATTCCGTAAGTTCAAGGAATTTTCTGCGATTTTTTTGAATCAATGTTCAGAATTAATTTTCCTGCGAAAAATTATTAGATGGCTGTTTTTTTAAATAATACTTTTACAAAAGTATGAAAAATCTCCGACTGACCTCGACAAAAACTTTGGCAGTTGAATGATTTTTCGGGTCTTTGCGTTTAGGGCCGGAAATACAGTTTGACGGTGCGATTCTCGTAGTTAATACTTAATTTTTAGACAGTAGAAATATTGACAGTGGATTAAGGTAATTCGTTAGTTGGAAAAAACTCCGACAATTTGAAAGTTTCATAGAGGTTTCGTCGTTAATGAGAAAATAATCTCCGAGTCTTGTCATCGTATTAGTTGCAGGATTAATATGAGACTCAAAAGTCGTTGGGTAATATATAATTAGTTGGAAAGACACGTATGTACAGATTCCGAAATTCGTTCCCTCTACAATAAGATTAAGCATACATACGTAAATATAAAATTGCCATTGCAGCTATAAAAGTAAATAATTATTCCTAAATTGCTGCACCGGCCTAGAGGCGCTATCCCAAAGTTTAATAGCTCATAAATGAATGTTTTATGCGAAGAATATCAAAAATAACGTTTGTCCAAAACTTCCATTTGACGTCAAACTAAAAAGATATTATTTTCTAAATTCTCCTTCAATTATTGTTATCATTAAAAGTCATTGTAAAGATGATAATATGTGTACTTAAAATATTTATACTATGTTTCAAGTGTAAAATCAACTTCGTGCTATGCACTAAAAATTTATCTACTTGTAAAAGAACGTCAAAACAAATGGATAATACTTGAATATTCAATGTTGCCTGATTAAAATTATATTATTGAATTGTTACATCGTCGAATTTTTATTTCCGTTTTTCTTCGATCTTTGTCATCGTTTTTACTAACTTTTATTCTCGAAGTACTTTAAACAATTTTTCTGGAATTTAGAAGTAACGAAAAACAATTTGTAACGATCAGCATGTTATTTGTTGCAGACAAGAAGCAAGGTCCAGCCAGAGGAGCATACACAGTAAAAAAAACATTGGAAAGTGCATCTTAATCATTTTTTTTATTTGCAAAAAATTCAACAGAGATGCAGTATTGATAATCGGATGTTTTATAACTGAGCACGATTTAATATTCTTTTTATCTTCTTCCTGCGTAGAACGAATCTACAGACTACAATTTGGTAGCGATCTATTAATGTTCTTCTGCTTTGGGTATTGGCTCTGGCTCATCTCCTGGTTGTTCTTCTGGTCTGTGCGGCCAAATTGTTGGCTTATCAATATTTACAGCATGTTCTGGATACGTTTCGCAGAATTCTTCCATAGTCATCTCCTCGATCGGTAGAGTAGCTCGCACTTTATCAGCCTCAGCTTGCAACTCGACGATACGCTTGTTGGACTCTTCAATAAAAGCCTTGACCTCTTCCATCTAAAAAAACAGCCATCAATTTGTAAGCGATGTAAGAATTTCACAAAGAAACATTTTGAATGAAAATTAATGTTTTGGACTTTTTCATTCTTTTTCAGAAAATCTTACATTCAGCAATGCAAAAGTTATTTTACGACAATTCAATGATCTTTTTTGTCTCTTTACACTAATTTCCCTTTTTCTTCATTTAAAAACAAAAATTAGTATGTAACAAAGCAGAAGATAATTTTTATTATTCTTGAAATGTTTCTTTTTTTCGTTTTTATTTTATTTATAAAGGACCATGAATGAGTTAATGAAAATTAAGTAAAAATGAGGCTTACAACTTTCTGGCTTTCTGCGTCAATTTGAGCGGTGTAGTTATCAGGTGGGTATGGGACCTTCAATGCTTCATATTCCTTTTGAAATTTCTCTACCATTCCGGCTGTCGGGACATGCTGCTTGTAATAGGCCCAATCGATTTTATGGGGCTGCTCCGGAAGGGACATAACCCTGAAAAATGTCAAACCAAAATTCGATAAATGTAAAATTCACTTTAATCTATCTTTTATTTACTTAAAATAAACGAGTGAATCCGATGACCTAAATGAAGAAAAATTCGATACATTTAATGACGAACAATAAAAGATTGAGGCGACAAGTGCGAAGGACTAACAGTGACAAGTTTGTTCTCCAACGTAACGAACTTGCGTTGAAAGGTTACATGAAAGAAAAATTCGACTTCGAAAAGATACTGACAAGTTTTTGAATTATTGCATGATGAAAATTTGCGAATACAAGTAAAACTCCTGTGAAATCGACTGGTATGAGTGTAGTTTTCCTATTGGTTCACATTACTGCGATTTAGCTCAAAATCAAGAAAATTATATAATAATTATCGAGTATGTTTTGCGAAGATTCTCGAGGGTGTTACGAACCTTTGAAGATATTGGTCGGATCTCGATTTAAAGCTGGCATAGATATTTCTGTCCGTTTCGGAAAGCCTCTCAGCGATTCCCGACCAATTTATTCCTTTGAGCGCGCGGCGAGACATTTTTATAATATTTTTTTAGTCGAATTAAAAAGTACACCGAGCAAAACTGAGCACGATCCTTCGAGTCCGACGAAGAACAGTCCTCCTTCTCCGGTTTCTTCGTCAACTTCCGTCGATACAAGCGATTCGATATATATCGATTTTTGTAATCGCATCATCATTACACGTGAACATAGCGAACAAAGCTCGCTAACCACATGATCAAGTGACTACCGCCCTTAGCGGTGGAATCTCGAACGAAACTACTAACCTCAAAAAGCTATCGTTTGTTTGATAATAAATACGATAAAATATCAATAAAACAGATGAAACAGTACGATAAGTGAGCGCGATTATAACCTCGTAAATATTAACTGCATTATTTAAAAACAAAAAGTGTAACAGTGATAATATTATGAAAAAAAATGTCGGACGCTTTCGAAGAGATTCAAGCAATAAAAATTAAGAGAAACAGCTTAAGAGAAAAATTACAAAAGCGAAAACGCGAAAGACACGAATTGTTTACACTCACTTCACCGAGTGCTGGATCTACGAGCTTGACGGTTGAAAATGTTGGCACCGGTAAATTTTCGAAATATTAAATTTTGTTGTTTCTACTGATTTTTCGAAATGTATCAACTTTCAAAAAAAACAAGAATTCGAGCAACATTTTCGCATTTCTGACGTGTAGCGGTGATTTTTAATTTTTCATTAGATTCAACAGCTTTATCCTCTCACCATGAATACGAACGTGACATTTTGTCGATTCTTCATAAAAATCTTCCCGACACACCTATCACATCGGCAGATCTCGGAGTACAATTACGGGAGAATCTCAGTGCGGATGTATCGCACGGGGAGGTCAAAAAAATTCTAGAACGATTGGCTGCCCAGGATGTTGTCAAGTTAGTAAACAACTTTTCTAATCGAAGGCTATTAATGAGGAAACTGAATGAACATGCCAAAAAAAGAGTATTTTTTGGGATCCATTTTCTCTGCTCCAACGAAACATCTTTTTCAAGCTTTCAGGCTATTTTATCATATTTAAACATTACAAACCTATTTTTTTTTATAGAAAAACATTGATTTTTTATACAGTATATTCCAAAATGTTTAGAACACTCATGCCAAAATTATTCATGGCCGTATAATGTAGCACACGCAATTTTTAACTGAAACAAAATAATCAAAAAATATCTCTATTTTTACATAATTACCTTCTATACGAAGTTTACTTTTTGTTTAATTTCATTAAATTAAACAAATTGTGATACTTTGAAAACAAAATTATTATTTTCGTAAAGAGTCTCCAGCTTAATTATTTAAAACAGTTTTTTCGTTCGTTTTGAAAATAAAATTATTAAGTTCACGAAGATTATTATATGAGAATTGTGAAATCCCTTAGTTTTTTATGTTAGGCACAAATCATGTACGTTACATTGTACAGTGATGAATCGTCAGGGAGTTTAATATATTTTTGAATATCTTGTGAAGATCAAGATGGTGTACTAAAAATTGTCGAATTATGTAACAGAACACCTCAAGAACTTGAAAAAGATTGATTTTATTGGAGCAAAGAAAAAAAATCGAAGAAATTGCTCTTTTTTTAGCGTTCATATTTTTCCCACTTAAGATTTTTTTGATGCAACTAAAAAATTCAATTTTTTCGTAGAATGAGTGACATTACGGAAGACGGAGTGCTGGGTTACACGGTACTGTCAGTGAACGGTGGCCAATCGTCTCAATCGAGGGGTTCAATGGTAAAAGAGATGAAAGAAACAGGGACTAACGATAAGAACGAAGAAGAGGAGGTAAACGAGGAAGAGGAGGAGGATGCGTCGCCTCTGGACAAGCAGGCGCGTACGGAGAAAAAAAATGCAGAAGACATAATGTCGTTGATAACGATGCCGACTATACGAGAGAAAGAGAGTAAAAAAGTTGGGGAACAAATATTGGATTTGTTGTCGAAGCAAACGTCAAAGGAGAAATCATTGGCGGAACGTTTTAGATCTCAGGGCGGTGCGCAAGTGATGGAATTTTGTCCTCACGGTACGAGATTCGATTGTGCTAAATTGAACGGAGGAACAGCTGGTGGTTTCAACGGCAAATGCAAAAAGCTTCATTTCAAAAAAATAATACAAAGTCACACGGACGAGTCGCTGGGGGATTGTAGTTTTTTGAACACATGTTTCCACATGGACACTTGCAAATACGTTCATTACGAAGTGGATGGAACGACCGCACAATCGAGGGAACAAACGAGTGAGCCTGAGAGCGGAACGAGTCTGAACTCTAGAGTGTCGCTCGTGGACGGAGCCAACGTTGGAAATATTGGCAGCAATAATACCGGAAGTAATAGCAACAATAACAACAATAGCGGGACTTCCGCAGTACAAGGATCCGCGACTTCCGGCAGCGATCTTACGCTCTATCCTCCACAATGGATACAGTGCGATCTCCGCTATCTCGACATGACGGTATTAGGAAAATTTGCTGTCATAATGGCCGATCCACCGTGGGACATACACATGGAATTGCCTTACGGCACGATGTCCGATGACGAAATGAGACAATTGGGAATCCCAGCTCTGCAGGACGAAGGACTTTTGTTTCTCTGGGTCACTGGAAGAGCCATGGAACTTGGTCGGGAGTGTCTCCAATTATGGGGCTACGACAGAGTCGATGAGATAATATGGGTGAAAACTAATCAATTGCAACGTATCATCAGAACCGGAAGAACAGGACATTGGCTCAACCATGGAAAAGAACATTGTCTCGTCGGTATGAAGGGCAATCCACGCGTTAATCGAGGGCTCGACAGCGATGTTATCGTCGCTGAAGTTCGGGCTACCAGCCACAAACCCGACGAGATTTATGGTATTATCGAACGCATGAGTCCGAGCACGAGAAAAATCGAATTGTTCGGTCGCCCCCACAACGTTCAACCCAATTGGATAACGCTTGGCAATCAGGTTGATGGTGTGCATCTTATTGATCCACAGCTCATAAAAGCTTTTAGGAAACGTTATCCGGATGGGAATTCGATGAAACCGAATAAATAGTAGTAATTTTCCATTCTTTCCGTCGTTGTATCTTATTTTTTCCACTTTTTTTTATATCAAACGTATAAAAATAAGTATTAATAGGAAATACATAAACTTATTCGTTGTTAATCGTTTTTTTTGTTTCGCGTTAACTATTCTAATTGAGGGTCGTTTATAGTTAAAATTATATTACACGAGCGTGCTCAGTCCCTATCGAAGATTCGATAATTCCACCAGCAGGGCTCGCTGCATCCGCAATCCTTTTGGCCTTTTCGAACGCGTCGATCCAATGTCTCTTCTCGTGCTCTCCATTCGTCGTCAATGTTCTACTGCCGATTTTGAATCCGAACTCACCGACTTCCGAGCTTTCTTCTATCTCTATTTCTTCACGGGGTATTACCGGATACGAGAGATTGTAAACTCTCGATCGTGATTTGATTGTACGACGTGTAAGAGCAAAACACGTGTCGAAAAGGAAACAATGGAGTTTCTGCGTAAGAGAAAGGAAAATAAATCAGATTAGTTCGTTGAATGGGACCAAAAAATGAGAACGTTTTTGTGAATATAAAAAGTACACTCTACCAAACCACGAGAATCCTTAAGGGGACCTTCGGTGATTAATTCCGTAGCCCCGTCGATGCAGCCTATACGATCGTTGTCCGGTTTGATGAGGATTTTCGAACGAGCCAGCTCGCATTCAGCCTCGCCCATGGCTCGATCAATTTTGCACAAAAGATCGGCGAGAAATTCGCTCGCCCGTTTCAACGATGCTCGGTCCGGATGGGCAGATGGTGTTCTCCTAGTTATCTCGTTCACGAGTAGAGGATATTTGACGACGCGCGATCTCGCCACGTCCAGATACGTCCAGAGCTCCACTGCTCGAGGCAGCTCCATTTTTTTCTTTAAAAACTCCTGAAAACGTTTGCTCCGCGAACGCTTTTCATCCAGCAAATGTCTCGCCCATACTTGCGATCTACACCGATCAAGGTACGGCTCTGTGAGACGTGGCAGCTGCGAAAAATCGTCAAAAACTTTTAGGATTTATTTATGAAAATCGTTTTTTTTCATAGTCCCATGCAAATATTCCTAAACTAACCCAATTGAGCAACGTCGGTCCAATGAAATCCGTCACACCTACTGAATCGCGCAATTCGACAAGTTCGTCCCTTAATTTGCTGTGAATTTCGATGAGTCCGTCGAGATCGCCGAAAAGAGTTACGAGTTCGTCGGATGTGAAAATTCCTGTTGAGCATAAGGGGCGATAGTAAAAATCCCGAAGAACTCTCAGATCACCGAGCAGTACGTTCTCGCCGCAATAAAGCTCGTAAATAGCCTCTTGTCTTTTTATTTGATTTCGACCCAGCCTGGAACGAGGCGAGTCTTTGTCACTTGGTTTAGCAACGTCCGTGATCCAGCTACGTATCGTCAAATTTCCAGCTGGCTGCTCACAGCTTTTTCTTCTTCCGAAAACAAAATATTCACATCACAATTACATTCGATTATTTTCAATATTAAGAACAAAAGTTTGCTTCCGTTTTGCTGTGTTGATACTTGAATACTGAGCCTGGGCGACCCGACATAAAAACACCATTTTGTCAATCTCAAAATCTCATTTTCTTCTTTTACTGTCCCAAAAACCAAAGATTAATGAAAATTCTCATGACATATTCGTATTTTTCAGAAAAAAAAACTTTTTGACTTTTTAAATCATTTTATTTGCAAGTATTTGTAAAAGAAAACTCTGAGTGACGTAGGCATGTGTGGAGTCGAACCTCGTAACTCATAAAGTGTGCTATTTAACAGTTAAAAACGCGAAATAAAAAGAATGAGGATCAAAATTAAGTTTTCCTACACGAAGAGAAAATCAAATCTAAAATTACTATGCTACTGAAGTTGCAGATTACTGGATCATCACTTCAAGGATTTTTAGCAAAAACACAGTCATGTCTCATTTTTATTTCATTAAAATTTGCAAAACATCATACTTGTTGCTCAGATCTCAAATAAAAAAATACTGTTTTTACTTAAAACCCTTATTCTCCTTCTCAATTTTTTTTTTTTTATATTTATTTTCCCCCTGCCTAGAGGCTTTCGCCTAATACAGGGTCAGCCTGGGGGTCTTGTCCGGATCAGTGACCAGGCCTCCATGCGGCCACACCTGACTTCTCCTTCTATAGCGCATTCACCATGGCACTCGATTCCATGGGCCCAGGGAAACTGCGGAAAACCTGTGCCACTACAGCCGGTCTTGGGTTTGCTTCACCGTGCCGGAGCTACGTCACGCCCTGTCCCGAGAATGTAAACATGAATTACAGCTGTATACATGTGACACACCTATACAGGTACTTGTGTATGCCTCATATATACATCTGAAGCTAGTTACGCTCATATTTAATTCTCATGAAAAGGCTATGGGACCGGGATTGGAACCGAGGACCTCCGAACACTCTGGCATAGCAGCAAGTACGCTAGCCACTAGACCAGAACGCCGGTTTAAATCTCTCCTCAAATTTTCTCTTCATGTAGTAATACTTCTTTAGCATAACTTTTATACGATTACAGAGAGAAAATAGTATATTATGACTGGATCCTAAAAATGATGTAACATGCATTGACCATTCTAGAATCCGTGACCAAACTTATTATGCGAGGAATGAAATAAAATGCTCAAAAAAAAAATCATGCAGCAAATATTTGAGAAAAAATTGTATTTACGTAGAAAAAATCATCAGAATACCCAATTTTTCATTTATTTAAGTAGATTTTGTTGGTGAACCTCCAATTATGTGGTACTTTGAGATAAAAACTTGTTATTAGTAGGAGTTTCTCAGTTACTTTCTCAATGTTGCAGCGTCAATGTTTTCTTGGTCCAATGTTGAATTGGAGCTAGTGCTCGGCCCTCCGAATGATCTCTGAAGAACATTGCTAAGTCGACTGCTGGTCGAATTGGCAAATAAAAAATTGCTCGCCAATTCGGTGATTCTTCGTCGTTTCCTCGTTTTTAAGGTGAGAGTAGAATCCAAAGAAACATCCATGGAGCCGATACTGATGGCATCGCTTTTCGTTCTTTTTCTCGAAGATCTCTAAACATCGAAAAAACATGTTGTTTTTTCGTACAGCAAATTTGTCGATTGAAAATTTATCGACGATCAACTTACCTGCCAAAATTTTTTTCTAGGCTCTTGAAAAGTTTCGTCGAGAGTCGCGTCGCAATCATCCATTTTTTAAACACGAAAATAATAGCAAAAACTCCGAGTTACACTTTTACGATACGATATTGTCGTAACTTTTTTTGCATAGTTGCGTAAACACCGTTTACGCAGAATTGACACATAAACACTAGTAGTTCTTCGTTCACGTTTATATTTATTGATCGTAGATCGATCCCATTTTCATCGCTTTGTAAAAGTTTAGGACCGACTGTCGAAACGAAAAGCTTTGTTCGATCGACGAACAGGTGTGAAACGACTTACGAGCGACGCATTAATGTTGCGAAATATTTATTTATGTAAGGAAAAAGGCACAGTCGTATTATTTTTATAAGAAAATTTAAAAAAAACAATCAACTTTTTTCCTACGGTTGCACTTTTTTTTAAATTTCACTCTTTTGCCCTCTTTCACTAGTTATCGCGGCGTTGGATCTTCTTCTTTTTCTTTTTGGCTATCTCCCCGTCGTGGGGCATGTGAGTGTGCCTGGCACCAGCTGCCACGGTACATTGGATCGGCACTCTGTGCTAACCTCCGAAGTCGGCGAATTGTTTGAAACGTTCGAATTTTCGAACGAGACTGTAGCGTCATCTGTCTGCGCCACAAACATTACGTCATTCAAGCGAGCAAACTTACCGACCGAGGTAAAATTTAAGTAATTCGATTGGTAAAAAGAACGGAAACAAAATTGAAGATGAATTTCAACACCTCCACTGAGTTGGCCCCCGAAATTGATTAAATTGATTTTTTTCCTTATAAATCCCTTGAGGGTCATACAGTGGTATACGGTATCGTATTTAGATCGTTGTGTAGTTTATCATCTTTTCGAAAAATTAATTTCGAAAATTACCTCCTGAGTTAGCCTCTTCATAATGTCTATATTCACTTTTTTTTTTGCAAATCGCTCGGTGGTCATTCACTGGTGTACGGTATTGCCTTTAGAACGTTAAGTGGTCTATTAAAAAAAAAAACAATTTCAAAAAATACCCACGGAGTTAGCCCCCCCATATTGACTATAATAATTTTCTTTTACAAATCGTTTGGGGGTCGTTCCGTGGTGTATGGTATTGCATTCAGATCGTTCAGTGATATATCGTTTTTTCGAAAAATAATTTTAAAAAATTGAATCTAAGCGATAACTTCTAAACATCATCGATCTATCGAATCAAATTTTGCATATGGTAAATATTTAGAATCGCGACTCACCTTAAGGCTAGGAGTCATACCGACTGAGCCGCTATGAGTGCGAGAGAGATAGCTGCAAATTTCGGAAGTGAAATTCTTCGACACGGTTTGACCGATTACAAAAAGGCCCTATCAGCCCATTTTTACCATCGTCCTGCGTGGACTGACAGAGCTTTTTTGTAATCGGCCAAACCGTATCGAAGAATTTCAACTTCGAAAATTCGAGGTGAGGTTAGATGACTGACCCATTCCCTTAAAATCGGCCTGCGTATTTTTTTAAAGGTTTGTTATAATATCAAAACATCATAACTACTCGTATTATGTTGGCACATGACCTTTTTTGGACTGAAAAAAAAAACATTTTTTTGAGGAAAAAAATGATTTTCGTTGCAAATTTTGTAAAAGGTTTGTTATGATTTCTCAACATCACAACTACTCATTACGTGTTGGCGCGTGACCTTTTTGGGGCTTAAAGAAGAAAAAAAAAATTTTCATTTTGAATTATTCATTGAAAGAAAAAAACGATTGTGGAGATAAATAAATGATTTTCGTTGTTTTCAAATCTTTTTTATTTAGGATTCGTCCCTCGGAAAATTCATCCTGCTGATTGAATATTCTATTGTATATAATTTGCAAATGGAAATAAGCATTGGCGTGGAATAGTGGGGTGTACAGAATCGCAGGGTGCGTGGAATCGTCCTGTGTGTGGAATAATGGTCTGGGTTTGCATCATCTCGGTGTGTGTACGTGGAATTGTAGGGTGGGTTTGTATTACCTCGGTGTGTGTACGTGGAATAGTGGGGTTTGTAAAATCGCAGGGTGCGTGGAATCGAGCTGTGTGTGGAATGGTAAGGTAGGTTTGTATCATCTTGATGTGTGTGCGTGGAATAGCGGAGTTTGTAGAATCGCAGGGTGCGTGGAATCGCGCTGTGTGTGGAATAGTGGGGTGAGTTTGTATCATCTCGGTGCGTGTACATGGAATAGTGGGGTTTGTAGAATCGCAGGGTGCGTGGAATCGTGGTGTGTGTGGAATGGTAGAGTGGGTTCGTATCATCTCGGTGTGTGTACGTGGAATAGTGGGGTTTGTAAAATCACAAGGTGCGTGGAATCGCGCTGTGTGTGAAATGGTAAGGTAGGTTTGTATCATCTTGATGTGTGTGCGTGGAATAGCGGGGTTTGTAGAATCGCAGGGTGCGTGGAATCGCGCTGTGTGTGGAATAGTGGGGTGAGTTTGTATCATTTCGGTGTGTGTGCGTGGAATAGTGGGGTTTGTAGAATCGCAGGGTGCGTGGAATCGCGGTTTATGTGGAATAGTAGGGTGGGTTTGGATCATCTCGGTGCGTGTACGTGGAATAGTGGGGTTTGTAAAATCACAAAGTGCGTGGAATCGCGCTGTGTGTGGAATGGTAAGGTAGGTTTGTATCATCTTGATGTGTGTGCGTGGAATAGCGGGGTTTGTAGAATCGCAGAGTGCGTGGAATCGCGCTGTGTGTGGAATAGTGGAGTGAGTTTGTATCATCTCGGTGCGTGTACATGGAATAGTGGGGTTTGTAGAATCGCAGGGTGCGTGGAATCGTGGTTTGTGTGGAATGGTAGAGTGGGTTCGTATCATCTCGGTGCGTGTACATGGAATAGTGGGTTTGTAAAATTGCAGGGTGCGTGGAATCGCGCTGTGTGTGGAATGGTAAGGTAGGTTTGTATCATCTTGATGTGTGTGCGTGGAATAGCGGGGTTTGTAGAATCGCAGAGTGCGTGGAATCGCGCTGTGTGTGGAATAGTGGGGTGAGTTTGTATCATCTCGGTGTGTGTGCGTGGAATAGTGGGGTTTTTAGAATTTAGTGGAATTTATCGCAGGGTGCATGGAATCACACCGTGCGATTCCATGCAACCTGCGATAAACCCCACTATTCCACGTACACACACCGAGATGATATAAACCCACCCCACTATTTCACACCTGCGATGGAATTCCGATACATGAAATTCCGGGGGGCAAATTTTCCGGGGGGCAAATTTTCCGGGGCGAATTTGCCTTGGATCAATTTTACTGTTACCAAAAAGTTTACAAGGGAAATCATTTTTTACCTCAAAAATTTTTCTTTTACCTCAATTTTTTTTAAGTCCAAAAAAGGTCATGCGCCAACATATAATAAGTAGTTATGATTTTTAAAAATCATAACAAACCTTAAAAAAAAATTACGAGCCGATTCTAGGGCGAATCGCGATTCTAAATAATCACCAAGATTTTTTATTAAAGGTTTTATTATTAATTTATTAGGTTTATATGTATTTGATTATTAATGCTTTTATAGTTTTAATTTATTTAATGACTTATTTTTGTGAAGTATAGAGTTAATTTTTGAGCAGGTTTGAATTGACAACTTTTGTGAGATTATAATTTGATTGGTAAATTTTCGTGAGGCTCTCTTATAACGTTTTGTGCGGGTTTTGTGTTGAGAAGGAGATTTTTTACCGGAACAACTATTTGGGGGGAGTAAATGTATTTGTCTCAACTTTTTTTACAGCATTTATGCTGTTTTTTTGCGGTAAATAAACACAACTGCAACCGAATGGAACTCGAGCGAACACGAATAACAATTACTTTTACCATTTATTCACGAAATATTATGAAATTCGGCAGCGTGCGCTCGGGCATGGGAGCAGTCATAGCGTAAATGCTACTAGTTCGTGCATCATTCGTAAATATGCAAAATTCGATTCGATTCGATGGATCGATGATGTCTAGAGGTTATCACTCCGATCCAATTTTTCAAATTTATTTTTCGAAAAAACGATATATCACTGAACGATCTGAATGCAATACCATACACCACTGAACGACCCCTGAGCGATTTGTAAAAAAAAAAATTATTATAGTCAATATGGGGGGGGGGGCTAACTCCGAGGGTATTTTTTAAATTGTTTCTATTTTTTAAATAATAGACTACTCAACGTTTTAAATGCGATACCGTACACCACTGAACGACCACCAAACGATTTGCGAAAAAAAAAGTCAATATGGATATTATGGGGGGCTAACTCAAGGGGTAATTTTTGAAATTCATTTTTCGAAAAAATGATAAGCCACTCAACAATCTAAATGTGACACCGTACACCACTGTACGACCCCCAAGGGATTTATAAGAAAAAAAAAATCAATTTAATCAATTTCGCGGGGCCAACTCAGTGGAGCAGGTAATTTCAACGCTATATTCGCGAATTGATCAAATACAAATAAATGCGCCGTAATTGAGGATAACAGAACGTTGAATTTCGAATGAATCTACTTCGAGTTAAACGTTTAAAAATATTTATACGCACCACTTTGTCATTTGCTTTCCTATATTTTTTTCCCCATTCATATAGGATGTAATACGCTGTAAAAATTTCTGCATTTTTTCGAGCTTACCAATCACCGAATATTTTTCGACACCGTTTTTTTTTGTTGTTGTTGTATTATTTACCGAGCGATGTACGACGAAGGTTGAAGCAGTGGGCGTAAATATCCCGTAAGAAACGATAAATTTTTATTAGCCAACGTCGATAAACCATGAAATTGCGGGGCATCTGAAGAATACGTTCTTTTGCAGACATTTGTTTTTTTTTGCGCGACTCTCGTTTCGTATTCGCTCGTGAAGAAAAGGCGACGGGGAGGAAGAAGGGGGGAAGAGAAAAATAAATCGTAACGCACGAAGGAACGCGGAACGCGTACGAAACGATCTTTCGTCGCGTTTATGGGACACATTAAGTTCGGGAATCCCCGGGGACTTTGGATCGTTTCTTATATAACTTTAAACTCCGGTACTCCGGTGAATGCATATATTTTTTGTTGTAGCTGTTTGAAGACCTATAAATCGAAATTCGCGGTCTTGAAAAAGATTCTTTGGCTAGGAGGTAATTTCGAGGAAACAATTTTAACGAGATCTCGTTGCGATGTTTATTTTTCACCGGAGTATCGCACGAGGGCGCAAACTCTTATCATTTAGCCCGCGCCGCAAAAAAAACGAGCTCGTTATCTCGCCGAGGTTAACGACTGGCTGGCGCATACGGACGTATAAAGACGTTGTTCGTTTGTTAATGATTAAGGTATAATCGAGCGAGCGCTGCTTTCTTGAATTCCCACCTCCGTTACATTAGAGCGTGTTTAAAAAAAAAAAAAAAAAGAGAGAGAGAGTAGAATTTCGAAAAAAAATAAATATTGAAGCGAGCCACGCTTTTGTACACACACGCCCGGTTATTTCGATAACGCCGAAATATACACAAGGACTCTCATGTGCATCGCACACGCGTTTGAAGGCACTACGAAATCTCGCGCGATCCCGCCGCTCGCGAGTAGTGGGAGCGGGAGGCTCTCTCTCACGTAAAGTCCGCGATCGCGGTGCCGGTCGCTTCGGAAAGCTAGGCCGCGCACGGGACCGCGTTACACGTTCAGTCGTTCAGGCTCGCTCGATCGAAGCGCACACATATACACACCTTTTCCGTCGTGTCCTTCGAATCAACCGCTCCCCTTCCTCCTTGCCACGTCAATCCCGTTCCTTTGGTCCTGCTCCTCCCGCGACCCCCGCCCCCGCTTCACACGCCGGTTGTCTTTCCTTCGTTCTCGTCCACCAAAGATATTCGACCGATTCGTTCATCCTTTTAAATAGCGTAAAAATCATTTTACCATCGTCGCAGAGTATCCCGCGACGTCGAATCGCGGTTTCGGGAGTGCGCGTACTTTTTGTCCCCGCAAGGGACTCGCGGGATTATCTTCCCCGTCGCAATTCCACCGGCGACCCCGCGATATCCAAGAGAATGACGATTTTCGCTCGTTGATTCGCTGCCCTGCAGTCTCCGGAGGTGCGCCAGGTGAGACTAGATTTTCTTCTCCACACAAACAACATCGATTACGATACATGAATTCTCATCTATCAAATTCTGGATTAATCGGATAACTAAATAAACATTCACCATTTTCATATATCAATTTCGATTATTGCTTCTCCTCAAATTCAACGATCGCGAACATCTCTGATACTGATCTTACAAATTTTATATACCCGTTGATACATCATAGCTTCGTATGTGTGACGTCTTTGAATATAACGTCGTTGTGGTGGTTTATCGGTGCGAAAAAGTGCTCGACGGTAACTCTGTATTCTGATAATGTTTATGCTAATTTACTCTTTTCCATTTATGTCTGCATCTCTCTCTCTCTCTCTCTCTCTCTCTCTCTCTCTCTCTCTCTCTCTCCCTCTCCCCCCCCTCTCTCTCTCTCTGATTCTCTCTGATTTTTTCCCTCTCGATCTCTAATCGTTTCATTCGGCAGGATCACGAAAGCGTTGTGTACATTAGCTCCGCGCGAGTGATCCCGTGCAAGAGAGAAACCATGGGAACTTCCTCCTAACGATGATTCGTAAATTAACGACTTTTAACGAGCAAATTGTTCCCGTGCTTGGTGCCAATAAATGAGATGAATTTTCATTCTTGTTTTATCGACCCTTCAATAAAGAGCGTGCAAAAATTTCGCTACCGACTTTTTAAAATTTATTTTTGTATGAGCAAGAACATTTTTATACGAGCGAATATATGAGACCGTTGTTTTCGCGATCACGTTTTAACGACCTCTCATTGAGGGCACCTCCGATAAGAGCGTTACGGAGTTGTAAGCTCAAGCAAGCAGGATTTTTATATCGCCCGAGGAAGCTACGAAAAGCAACAAAACTCAGAGCTGAAAATTATTCACCAGGCCAAATGCATAAAACTCGAGTAACGAGACAAAAAAAAAATATTTTGAAAAAAACTCGCCGAAGCAAGCTTCCCGGTACCGTTCCTCTGCACACGAACGTCGTCTTCCGCGTTTACATTTCTTTTTTTTTTTTTTTTTTTTTCATCATGCGTTTGAGAAAACTCATCGCGTTCGAAAGCCTCTGTTTTTCGTCGTGGGCACAGGTGAGCCGAGTTATTCTAATTATTCCGAGTCCGGCAGCAGCGTCGATCTTTCCAGACAGTTCGGAATCCAAATTTGCGCGTTATACGACGAGATGCAAAAACGATAAAATGTTGGGCGAACATGCGTTTACACGAAAGCCTGTAACTTTTTTAACGCGTGCAGTTCAAACGGAGCTCGAACCAACTCGTAATTTTTTCTTTGAAAAAACAAAAAAAAAAAAAAAAAAACAAGAAAAATAAATGTTGTCGAGACAGAGAGACGCTTCGACGGTGGGACTTAAGCGCGAGAAGCTGCTCGTAAGATACCTTCGTCTTCGTAATCATGCACATCGCGATTGCGTAGCCCAACGCACGTGGCGTTAAACAATTGAGCAGCTCTATGTCGTGGGTTCCGTGCGAGACTCCAAGAATCTCACATCGAACAAACATCGCTCGCATCGTTTCGTCATAAAATGAAAAACGGTTATACAGCCGAGATAGCGATGTGTATATCTCGAGGATAAAAGTTATATATACGCGTTGCGTGTTTTTCACTGAGTTTCAGAGGCTTCCGTAGCGAAGAGGCTGTATAACTCTTCCGTAATAGAGACTCCGTGCATGCGCGAGCTACATCAGAACTAGAAACTATTAAAATATCGTTCCTTTCTCCTTAACGGTTTTAATATATTCACGAAGGGCGCATAGAAAGCATAAGAATTAAAAAGTATGTACGTCAATGAGTGACAGCCGACGCGTAACTTCGTAACTTTTTCAATCGCGGCTTACGCAACGTTCGTTCAAAGAATCTCGATAAATCGGTAAGTGCACACTTGCCGATTAATTCGTTGTCGAAACTTTTAACCGCGCCGATCGCAAACACACAAAAGTATTTTTCTTTCGAATTCTCTCATTCAAAGTCCCTCTCTCTTTCCTTCACTCTTAAAACGCGTTCTTCTCGCCGAGGTCACATCAGCACGAAATTCAGAAAGCCGGACTTGGAAGTTTCTTGGTAAAAATCATAAAAATTCTCTCGGTTCTACGCGAGAATTAGTTTTACGATTGTCATATTTTTTTGTTTTTTACTCGGCTCCGAGTTGATTATGTTACTGAAATGAATTATCCGAACGAATAAGCTATACGTTCGAAATAATATTGAGTTACAAAATATCGTCATCGATGCGCAAACGTCAGCAATTTGCTCATCGTCGCGTTATGCGCTTTAACTCGTTTGAATATCGTATTAATATTTTTTTGTTTTGGTAGGAAAAAGACAAAACAGGACGAGATTCCAACGAAATTCGTAACGTTCAGAAATTATTTTGTTATCGCGGTGATATCGTTTATTTATAAATATTTTTTGTTTTATCTTTCGAGTTTTAAGAGATTCCTGACGTAAAAAGTTCAGCCCACACTGCATTATCGCGATGCGTATCTCGAGAAATCGATCGAGCGTTGCGATACTCGTCACGGATATTCGTATACATATATATACGGCTATAAAGGCATATACGTATTTCTACCACCTGTGTCACACGGTTCTCCGACGTCTGATATTTTCTCGTTCGCTTCGCTAGTAATGCGAGCATACGTGTATATATTTACTCGGTTCTACGGCGATCGGGGACCGGCATCGAAGAGCATTATTCAGCCTCGGAGCTGGTTCGAGAGTCGACGGCCTGGAAGGTCGTCCACCGCCACGAGGGCTCGTCTTATTATACTGTATCTCAAATTCATAAACACGCCCGCACACAAACATAAATCTTTTCTACGTGTAAATATACACTCGAAGTAGCCTTTACAACTGTAATTTTTAAATTTATTTCAATGTGATCTAAAAAAGAACAATAGAACGAAACTTGCATTTGTAAGAGATTGATTTAACGCAAACTAAATTTGTGACAGCGCATTTAAGACGTTAAAATCAGTGATGATTCCGTAGGATTGACCTTATAGTAAACTCGACGGAAAAGCGATATCCCATAGTCGCATTTGTGTCCCAGAAGAAATAGGAGTAAGAACTTTCGTGATCTCGCGTGCGACCTGAATGTCCGCGCCACCGTGCCAAGTCGCGCGCGATTATGCGCTCAACATATATCTGTATACATAGAATACATGCACGTCGAATACAAACTCGACGTTTCTCGTACGTGGCATACATCGAGCGAGCAGCCAACACGGTCTCGTTATTGTAATTCCAGAACAACCATTGCGACACATCCAATTCGATGATTTTCTAATTGTCGATCTAACGGTTATTCGTCTTTCAAACGGTTCGTAAATACCTCAATTTTTCAACGTCGAGAAACGTTTATTCGCAGGTCTATGAGCTCGTGGGAGTGAAAACTTGAGTACGGGTAGAATTGTAGGTATCTTTGTACAGAATGCACATTTGTACGTAGCGGTTACGACGTAGATGAGAAAAGCGCATCGCGAGCTCTGTGGTTATCGTTTCTCTCATTCACAGCCAAATTGCGCGGGTCTTTTTGGGGGGCCGAGCAGGCGACTCACGCTTCGGTGACTCTCGGTATTCGAGTTCCGGTATAGGGACAACGGATGAAGAGGCAGACACGATGAGCGCGACAGACCATTCTGCATGCGTGTGTTTCGGGTGGAATGATCACTCTCGTGACTCATCGCGAAAGCGTTGTCAAAGAGAAAAATCGTCCAGAATGTTTCTAAGACTTATTTCGTAAAGAAACTTGGCGACATGTTGGTCGGGAAAAATCTTGAGAGAGATCCTGCTGATGGAAGTATTGCGATCGCGAGTCGCGAGCGTAAAAAGAGGAAGAACGACTATTAATAGCCTTTTATAGCGGAGTAGGTTTAGAGTAGTTAAACCAGAAAGTCGAGCGAGTCGAAAGGGCGATTTATCCTACATATTCTGTGAAAGAGAGGTGTATGTGGATAAGGCGTATAAAGACGACGAGAGGTTCGTATACGCGGGGCTGCGGAACACTCGAGTGCATTCATGAACGTAACCTCCGGCTATTACCGGCTTGTAGCAGGTACACCTACGTTTAATCCAGAGTTGCGCCCGCAAAATCCCACTCTTGTAACCGCGCTTATACGTGTTGGTGTATGAGATTCCTGAGTACACGAGCAAATCAAGAGGATACATTAGACTTCCGGTCAATCGCGATCGCGGCAATAACGAGAGAATCGAGCCATCGAGCGCTAGTGAATATATATACCGCACGCTGGAATCTCTCGTGCATGCTAAGGCATAAACCTATTATGCGCTATACGTATATCTGCTCAGTACTGCAGCTCGTAGAGCGATAAATTGAAAACTGTTTTCATTTCTTTATATACGTATATTTCATGGCGAACCGCTCGCTTCGCTCGTGCGAGCGATCATCTCGATCTTCCAGCATCTTTCGCTGAATCAAGAAACGAGTGTGCGTACGAAAGAGCGTTATACATCGATGCTAAATCGCGTTAAAACTGAGACAAAATCTTTGGGGTTGTATTTTATTATGAGCCGTGCGCTCGATAACGCTGAAGATTAATCCAACATCGGGAGATGATATCCTTCCGAAGATCATACATCCTTCGTGGATTAGAATCGTACTCGGACATCGATACATTCCGCAATAGTAAAATAAAAAAATCTCGTTAGTACGTAGCAAAGAGTCGTAGATTGAATCTTCATTCCGCGTGGTAATTGAAAACGTGCGAGGTCTATACATCGAAGAATAATCGAATCGTTGCGAAAACTATCGACTTATCGTACGTGTCCTAAGCTTCGGATCCGGTCTTTACGAGCTTCGGAGGATCTTGCATGTGCGCCCATTCTATGTACCATATATACTCCCCTATGTATGCATGATATATAGATGTATAAACGTTATATATATACATATAGATAAATATTAGCCACGCTCGAGAAGCTGTGGGGGCTCGAAGTATAAGTACGAGTTTCTCGCGCGGAGCTATGGTGGTATTTCGCAGGCAACCGCCGGTTGGAGCTTCGCCCCGAGACTCCATTCAGCCTGTACACCGGAGGAGCTCTACCGGAGAGTCCATCCTCGAGGCTACTCTAGGTCCTTGCACCGAATCGATACATCCCGAGGAACATACCGGACTATCCTCCTACGTCTGGCATTCCAGCCATTCTTAACGCGATCAATTTTCTATACATTGAAACCCGAGCCTCGGCCTTCCATGTCAATCCTTCGTCTTTCACTCCCGCCGAAGTTGTCTTCGAAACGTCAAACTCCGAGGGCCGTTAAGTAGCTAATTTGATCTTGATGAAGATATGCGCAATGGGTTTTGAGTCACGTCATCGTTGTAGCGATCACGTTGAACCCGATAAGTCAAGGACGTGATCCTGCGATGACCTTAACTAACTCTATACACTCCTGGCAGGGTGTAAACGCGCTTACGGACTTGCGAACGTCAAATCATTCGGAATTCATGCTAAAAATAGCGTAGCTCTGTATTGCACACGTCTAAATATATAAATTGTTGCGGACGTGGGCCTGAGAGGCGCGAGTGACAAAGTCCTTCTTCGACCCCTTTGGAAGACATAGCCATACACAGGCATAGATTTCTGTGAGCAAAAGAGAGTTTACGTGTACCTACACGAATGCTGTATACGTAGTTGCATGGCGTATTGTCTCGAGACACTTTCTCCCCCTCTGCCGAGGGTATCTCGCGGCCCTACGGGGTGGGAGGTTGCCCGAGCATCGGCCTTGGGCCTCGCGTCCTCGTCCACTACACCGCTGCAACCGGGTATACAACCGTCGACATATCGCTACGGCATATATAATAGGTATGTGTTTATACACGCTGGTATGAATCGGTGAAGCTATAATCGTTCGTTCTAGTAACCACGTGTGTTGAATACGCTATGTATGGAGGACGATACGATCATCAACGCAGCGCATAAATGTTATACGCTCGTGTGTACTGTGCTCGTGGTCATAGCGAGAATTCATTATATATATATAGGAGCAGTGTTAAAAAGACGAGGAGATAGGACCCAAACGACCTCCTTCGTTCTCTGCTCCTCCCCGCGCTCTATCCACTCTTCCCTTCGCTCTCTCTGTCTCTCTCTCTCTCTCTCTCTCTTACTCTCCGTCTTTTTCTCCTACCACGATCCGTTGAGAAGAGTGGACGATCCGGCAGGCACACCTGGGTGAATATTGCTGCTCCTGCTGCTGTTGATGCTGCTCGCGAGGATCGTTCACCACGCACGCTTTTCAGTGGATATAGATGTGTGTAGATCTATGCAACACAGACTCACTTGCTCGTTCTCTCCTCACTTGTTTCTTCTGTCTTCCGCAGCGCGATATAGCTCTAGTACTATAAGATAGGTAGTAGTCTACGTAGTATTTACTTGTATGTATATGTGTACGTTTTGTATACGTATATTTGTATAAATATATATACGGTAGAAGATGGCTTCTCGCTTCGGCCATACGTTCCCCGTCCGCAGCATAGTTACACGGCTATTCCAACGCGTGTGGAATGCCTGGCACGTTGCTCATCAAATGCTCACAAAATAAAAGGATAAATATCCCTGGACGGCCTTGATAGTCTATATATACCAGTATCCCGGGACCATTGGGCGCCATACGAATACACATGGGAACGAAGAAGACAGAGAGGTGGTGTTCATCTTGTACGTGTGTATATACACAGTAAGACGTCTTCTCGAAGTTGAGTCTCCGTTTGGACTTTGACCATGGCTATTTTCGGACATGCGTTGCGTGTAGAAATATTATCCATATATACATCAAACCTACTATTATGTAGCGCAATTATACGCTTTTTTATGGAGAATTTTTCGTGAATTTATCGTTGCAATGAATTGCATTCCTTGAAGAAACATTCTATTTCTCTTTACGTAGTTTTCAACTACGAAAAAATTATTTGTTATCGCAGCAAAGAAATGAATCTTTAAAGGAGAAATTCGCTGATGAGAATTGCTCGGTCAAACTTTTGTTTCAAATTCAAGCTTCTAAATTATATGGTAAATCAAGTTTTAAGAGCGTTGAAACCAAAGAAAAATAATTATGTCTCCCTGGATGATGCGCAGTGTTCTTCTTGAAACGTACTTGAGAAATTGGCTAAGAACTCGGTGCAAGTTCCAGGCGTATTCCCGAGCAAAACTATGCAAGTACCTACGCAAGCATCTTTCTGTCGTTCAACAACCAGCATCCGTATACCAGAGAGAGCCACGGGATTCTAGAATCTCTCGGCGGTACATAATAATACCTGGAAAGGACGAGAGCACCACGGGTTACGAGCCTCTCCTCGGGCACAACGATGCCCGGTAGCACTGCGCTCGAACGAGTGAAAGAGAAGGAGCGATAGTGCGCAGGCGCGGAAGATCGGTGCTCTCGTGCTGGAGTTGCGCCCATGCGCGATCTCTCGCGTCAGCGCACTGGATTTCGCTTTTACAAGCACAACCCGGCGAGGTAAATGCGCCGCGCGTATGTCACTTCGATTTAAACGGTATTTCAAATATCCACTGCTGTTGCTACTCGCTTCTCGCGGCTCTTTGCTTTTTTCCTTAATTTTTTGCCATTTGAGTTACGTATACGCTCACTCGTAGATTTATACGAAAAAAAAAAACGATTTTTGTAGTACGCTCGTCCGTCGTTCTTACCTACTATTAGAGGAAGTTTATTTCGTTGCCCAACATTATATTCTCAACGAGGTATCCCCTCGAAAAGTGTCTCAATTATAACGGGAATTTTTTTAATATCAGTTATGAGTGAAACGTAACACCGAACGGAACGAACCAGTTACAATCAGATTAGTTTCATGATTTTCGTCGTCGTTTCGTCGAAGCTAGTTGAGATACACCTTTCTATCGTGCACGTGTTACACTGATCTACAGTTATACGTGTATAGCGAGGCATCTGATCGAATTCATTATTAATTATATATCGATAATAGATTTCTACGACAATCGGAAAACGATATCGTTTTTTTAAATTCATTTATGAATATGAAATTAAAAAAATAAATAGAGATAAGACGAATGACAGTTTTAAAAATACGATGCACCCAGTGGAAATAAATATCTATTAGCTCGATTGGAATTTACGGTTGTCAATTGAATTCCCAGCTAAACGAGACGAGCTACTAGTAGTTGGCAGGAAAAAAAAATTGGAAAGCAGCCTTCTCCGCTCGTTCGTTTCTGGTATCGGAGAATGACTGCACGAACGGGTCGGATAACTTTTCAATAGTCCGCGGTAATTACGGTTAGACGCGTTAGCGATCAAAACTATTCCGCATCTCCCAAGATCAGAAAAATCTTTTTTCCGATGTCACACACAGATAAATCGGCTTTTCCAGTTATTTCGAAGATATTTCGGAATCTCGTGTACTTGTAACAGCAATTATCTTCTCGAACAATAGCATTAGCGATTAATAGTAAATTATAGATTTATCTAACGGCGGAATTGCGACAGCGTCTCGTAAAT
Organism: Rhimphoctona megacephalus; assembly: GCA_963989365.1. NCBI lineage: Eukaryota > Metazoa > Arthropoda > Insecta > Hymenoptera > Ichneumonidae > Rhimphoctona > Rhimphoctona megacephalus. The sequence continues at coordinate 25,749,290 of OZ022419.1, read as the reverse complement.
ATTTGAAAGAACTCTCGTGCAATAGTATAGTGGTTTTATCTGCGCGGAGAAAGTGGTACGAGACTCTGTTGGCCGGAGAGTTGATTCCTGTGTGCCCGCCGGGGTCAAGACTCTGTTCGATCGCGAACATGCCACGATTATTTGCCGATGCGCCCCCCGCGAATCTTACGTGTAAGTTGTGTTAGAAAATTTAGAAATCCCCTGATAGGAGGATCGCATCAAATATATACGACTCAATAAAGCGTACACGCGTTTAGCTCCAGGCTATTTTTTTACTTCCATAGTAAATAAAGGAGTATTTCCGACGAGAGTAGCGCAAGAAAAAGAAACCGATGGAAACTTGTGACCCTCTTATTCGTCGGTTAACAGAGAGAAAATTGATGCCAATTGTAAAAACGACGAAGATGCAAAACATATGGTTTGATTAGTAATTCATTTTCGAGCTAGCGGAGTGAAGCGGAACGAATCTCGATGCGAAACTATTGGTTTGACGTATTTGAGATCCTGATCCTTCGTGCAGTTGAAATAAAAGAAGAAACGAGGATTTTATTTTGAAATTCTCCAAGGAATCTCGTCATAATAATCGAGGGCTCGGCGGAGAATATGCGTCGTCGTTTCGCAAAGGCAATGCCAAAGCATTACACGCACACGCACGCCCAGCGACGAATGTATACACGCACGTATATAACAAGCCGCGAGCCCCGTCGTTCTCCAGAATGTTTTTTCTCTTTTTTTTTCACGTGGTTTAGCGGGAACAGTTTAAACGATACCCCGCATTCCATTTAATTCCTGTGCACGGCGGAAAAATCTTGGCTCTATGGATCTTTTGCCAGCGGGGCAACAGACGAAACCGCGATAGCAATTTTGCTGTACGTACGACATGATTCTGCTTGACAGTTCCGGCACGACTACTTAACGAGCCAATTGTTTTTTTGTGTTTTTTTTTCTTTTTTCATTTTCTTTTGAACTATTCTAACATGGTATCTAGAGTCGCGGTAGCAACTCGAGACAAGTACATTTACATGTACTATAAGATGGCGAAGACGAGTCGCTACTAGAGTCTTTACAACAAGCAGAGCGGTTTCGAACGATTTTCGAAAATTGTTTCAGCGATATTTAATTAATTACAACGTTTTAAAAGATGTTGCTAGTTCACGTATTTTTTAATTTTTTTTTCTTTTGATCGTGACTATTTAGAACTCCGTAGTCTAACGCATATTGGAAATATTTTCCAAATCATCAAAAAAAGGTGGCATTTTTTGCACACACTTTTTGACGTTTAGCGATTGCTGTCTAGTGACACTAGTTATAACTAAAAGAAATTTGTTGATTCAACAAAATTTTTGTCGAATCAACAAATTGTGGCGAACAAAATGAAATTCGTTAACTCAATAAAAATTTGGTTAAATCAACCACTTAATTTGCCGGCTCAAATAACTGTTGCTCATTACGACGAAAATATTGTTGAATCAACAAAATTTTCTGTTTAATTAACAAATCTCATTTTGTTCGCCACAATTTGTTGATTCAACAAAAAATTTGTTGAAACAACAAATTTCTTTTCTCAGTGTAGAAATTTTCTGGTGATATGCGAGACTGTGTTCGTTGATGTGACAGCCGATGACTTTTCTTCAGGATGTATAAGTAAGAGTGACAGCTGTGAGTTTAGAAAAAAGATCGCGGTTATACTAGTGAAAGTTGTGGGGTTAAAAAGTAAGGTTATAAAAATCGCGGGTGTGAATAAAGCAGATAATTTGATTTTTGGTTAGACATAGTCGAGATCAGGACTTTAAACGCGTATTCGGTGAACATTTAATATCTTTGTTGTAAGGTTATAAAGATCGCGCTCAGTTTCAACTTTTGATTAAAGTGACTTTTATTATATTATCGGTAAAACAGTGATAGTGCAAAAATAAAGTTTAAATCAATAAATAAACTTTTGAACAGTGTCTAAATAAATAATTTTTTTTATTAACCCTAGCCCCAACAATCCATTTTTCCGAACGTAAACTCTAGAACGGAGTCGAAAACGGTGCCTCTTCTCTTTTACCACAAAATGTTCCTTGAATGCAATAATAAAGTTTATTTGGAAACCATTCTCTTAATTTTTTATATAACTGAGAGAATGGTGTATGATACAACCCTAGGTTTCAATTATATATGGCTTTAAACCACCCTAGAGCGGTAGAGACCTTACATACATGAAAATTCTACTTGCACTTGCAACCCAAAACGGAATTGGGCGATGCGAAATAATTTTGAGCGAAAAGATATTTGATTTGAGAAAAAAAAAATTGATAAGTACTTCGCCAATTTTTTTTTTTATCTATTGCTCATGAGAAATAATTCGTAATCAATAAATATTATAAAAGAAAAACTCGTGTAGTACTTCGGCCAAAATTATTTTTTCCAATTAAGGGATTTCTGTACAGTTATATTGTTTTCAAGCAAAGCGCCAACTTCACATAGCAATATTTCGTCGAAAACAAATAAAAATAGCGTGTTCGTTCGGTCGATGGAGAGAAAATTCACCATTTTCGTTGATAAATAAATGAATAATTAATAAACCATGTAGACGAATTATTTAATGTTTGGATACCGGAATTGCAATAGTATACTTAGTGGTTTGGCAGTTTTTCAATTAGTTTTTAACATTTTTTCTCAGTATTCCATTCGTAAAACTGTCGTTCACCAATGACCGTAGGCATCTCACCATGTTAAAAAGTGTTTTTTGATATTTAATTTCACAAAAACGGTGTAGACGGTCGATTTAAAATTTGGACGACACAACCAGTATATGTCAAAGAATATACTGTGTAAATTTGAAGTAAATGGTTACATTTTGCCACTTGTACCGAAACTCCTTAAACTTTAGCTCTCGAAATTTTGTACGTATATTTTTTGTTTCAAAATCTCGTTTCATTATGATTGCTTATATTAAAAAACTTTCGGTGCATTCTGATGCTATGGAGTATTTCTTCGGCATCATTTTTTATGGAATATTTTCCGATCCGTTGATCTGTTGGCACGGATGTTTCGGTGCAATATTTTTTGAAATTTTTGTTTACAAAATTAAAAAAAAATTCAAGTCTTTACTTGTTCGTTGTTCTTTTATGCGTCGTATCTTCTCAGAACTTCTGTACGTTTTAAGTAATCTAATAATTTTATAAGTATTGACGGTTAATTACGAAGATTGAATTTATTTGAATTATACAATTTGACTTAATTTGATAAGATAATGAGAGCGGTTACCCATAAAACTTTGTATGATGAGTTGGTTTTTAGTAAGGATTTTTGTGCGGAGATCTTTGCATGAACGACTTAGACGGGTTTTTGTAAATTTTTGTGGGGATCGGTATTTTGGCGCTGGGTGGTGGGGGGGATTAACTGGAATGATTATTTGGGGGGCATAAACGTACTTGTCTCAGCTTTTTTCACAGCATTTATGCTGTTTTTGGCTAGGTTCTATGTTACTTCGTTTCATTCGATATAGTTGTTTTTCTTATCATCGGATTACCAGCAATTCCTTCTGCAACGTAATTATAGATTAAAAAGCATTCATAACGCGATAATTGCTTCGGTATTACCGGAACACTCGTTGATTCCCTCGTACGTATATATTAAGTGGCGGGCGAGTCGCTGGTTCTTCTTGATCGCGGGAAGCTGTACCATGTGATGCTCTCGAATCTCCCGATGGAAAGTGAAAACATACTTGATGTCGCGTGTGTATAGATCTCCGGTGTACCATACATATGTATTAGCAGCGCGCCGAATTCCAATTCGTCGAGCCACTGGCACACTTATTCGCATCGGGAACTCCAACGATCCTCGCGCGGAGAAAGTCCAATGTCGTTGTGTTTCGTCTCCACTCAAACACCAAATCATACATTAAGGCGACTAGGGAGCGAGAATAGGCCGAAAATGGGATAAAATTCAAATGGTATTTGTGAAGAACCGAAACACCATACATATATTTTCTTTTTTGCAACATTCTTATTGGAGTTTTGGCTATTAAATTCAGTGGTTAAGTTTTCATGAATACAAATATTTAAGGGAGATATAGGCGGATAAAGAAGACCATGCACTGGTCTCCCTCATTGCCACGATTCCGAGTGACCGGTTGAAGTTTTCGGCAATTCCCAAACGTCATTCTCTTCGCGGGATGTTCCTCCACAGACTGAACTAAATTTTTTTGAAGAAACATAAAAATTAACAAAATGGCGGCTAAAATTTGAAAAACATCGGAAAACGGATGACATTTGTTGTCAAATTTTAGCTGCCATTTTTAATTTTTGTTTTTCAAAAATTTTCGGTTCAGTCTGTGAAGAAATATCCCCTGACGAGAATGGCGTTTGGGAATTGCCGAAAACTTCAACCAGCCATTCGGAATCGTGGCAATGAGGGAGCAGTGCATGGTCTTCTTTATCTGCCCATATCTCCCTTAAATATTTATATTTTTGAAACCTCAACCACTGAATTTAATAGCCAAAACGCCAATAAAAACGTTGCAAAAAAGAAAATGTATGTATGTTATTTCGGTTCTTCACAAATGCCATTTGAATTTTATCACATTTTCGGACTATTTGAGCTGCCTAGTCCCCTTAATAACAAAAATACATAAAGCTCGTCTGAACAAACCTAACTCTGGCTAGTGTGCATTATATATTCAAGAAGCAAATGCATACACTTTATTCTTACATTTAAATACTTACGAGTGGGCGGAATAATCTGCGAATAATGGGTCGCAATTGATAAACAAGTGCCTTTAAATTGTGGCTGATAAAGCTAAATTGTTTCTGACTCTTGAGGCGTTTGGCAATCCTAAACATTTTGTCACTCGTAATTGAATAAACTTTCGGCACCTTGTGCCAGCGGAAAACGTTCATCCACAATGACGATCGTTAGAAATTTTTCTTATGTAAAATCGTGATATAATCTTCGCACCGTGGCATGTGCGTGGAAAAACGATCCGTTTCTTCTTCATTCAAGCCCCCTGCCAGTGTTAAATCGTGTGAATTTTCACCCAGGCTCATTATACATCGTGTTAGACAGCCCAGACGAGAAACTCGCACTCTTCACATTGTAGTCGAGGGAAATATTTTCCTGTGTCATATTATATTTATAATTTTCTCTGCAGAGTGATTATTACCTCCAATATGTAGATTCACACGTATTTGTCACCTGCGTTAACTTCGTTCGAAGTTAAATATTCAGCAAGTATCGATTGAACCCTTGAAAATGAGCCACACAATGCGATTAAACGTGAGTTCGCATGATCCTCAGCTTTCTTTCAAAACTCCGAATAAAATTCGATAATATGAAGTTTTTTAAATTTATTTTATGGTTGTTGAAATAATTAAAAAAACAGATTGTTTTGGAGTTTTTTTTTTCGATTGAATGAGGGTAGTTATCAATAAACCATTTGTATCGCGAATAACTCGAACCTGCTTCGATAAACGAATCTCCTCAAGCTCACGAAACTTTTAGCAGTTGTACGTGCGATAGTTTGTTTCGGTTGTCAGGGTATATGTCAAAATCGACGAATACGTGATTGGACCGCGCTAGTCAAGGCGCAATCGTCACACGTAACGAGGACGCGGATTACTCACGCGTCGTGGAGTTATTAATACTTTCCTTTTTCTTCCAATATTCAAACTCTCAAATGTCAATATATCACGGACATATTTGCAATTAAAAATCGCGTGGCATTAATTATTTTATTGAACATCGGAAATGGATATGATTTTTTTAGTATATTACAATTACAAAAGCGTTTATTTTCAACCTACATTTGGCACGCGAATCTAAATTTTTTTTTAACAAATCGACTAGAGATTTTAATGTTTTTTTTTTCTGAATTGACAATATTGATTACAGAATGCGCTGGTTTCGAGGCCACGCTGATGCACCGAGACTTTTGAGCCTTAGTCCTTTACAAGCTGACGAGGAACTCGAGGGTGCATCTTTGCAGTTACACACCGAGTCACGATTAAGAGGTAATTAGTGAATAATAAATTTTCATTACTCCGATTAAATGTATGCTTCAAGAGTCTCAAAGAAAATCAATAAAAATTGACGATCCGCGGAGAGAACGATTTCGTTGAACTAAAAAATTCATAAGTTCGAAGTTATAAATTGTCCGTATAAAATAAATAGTAAATGAAAAGTCGGAATTTATGATTTTTTACGCTCGCTGAAGTCACGGAACCTCAGCGAGAGTCGTTTAAAAATCTCTCGAGTTTTCAGAGTACGGTACACCGAGCAAGATCGCGCTGTAAATGCATCAGCCTCAACTTTCATATAGCCACGGGGCACGAACGTAAAATCCCCCTTCTTTCTCCCCTCGTCCTTCTCTTCCTCTCCGCAGATGCATTCTCGGACTGAGGAAAAATCTCTCTCGTGGCTATTAGCCCGCGAAATTCTTAGCCGCGTGCGGTAACTCTACGAGGAGAATTGCGCGGGCAATTCGAACGCTTCAAGCGTTAGAGAAAAGTTTGCATGTTATAATATATAGAGCATTCCAGGCGAAATAGTAATGGTCAAGATTCTCGATGTTGAAATATTCTTTGGTCTATTCGCGACTCGCGTATCGTTTGATTACTCGTGAAAAATGCGCGTTTCGAATTACGCAAAATTACCGCAAATCAAATTACTCAACAGTTGATTCTGTGGAATCACGTGGAAGTAACGCAACTTTCGCGGTATTCGCGTGTTGAGTACACTCGGCTTGTGCTAAAAACAAGTGTGCCAACACATTTATAACCCTCATCCATACAACAAATCAACAAAAGTTAACAAACATTCCATGATTCAGCGTTGTTTTATATTTTAATCTTTATTTTCAATTAAGCGTTTCAAAGAGTTTACGAACCAAGTTTCAAATATATGAAATACTCTCTTTATCTTCATTTCTCGCTCAGTCTCGTACACACCTTTCTTCAAATAGCTTGGGCGGGAAATTCTCGATACATATCGCCCCTACCCGTGACTTACTGCTATTATATTTGTGTCACAAAGTATAATATACCCGTAAGAAGAATAGCTCACACGGGATGTCCTGCCTCGTTCGCATCCTGTGCACGAAAGACTAACGCAAATGTATAAAGAAACAGAGAATGAAATACACGCACATAAATTATACACAGTCGAATCTAGGTTGAAAAATCGAGTCTCATTCGTCATATTTTTGTACAAAATTCAAACATTTTTATGCGAATCGTTATTCTCACAGTTGATTCTATACTTAAATGCCAAAGATTTATTTATTCGGTTTGAAATTCCAAAATCAATCAATCGAACAGTATATTCTTCTGTAACAATTGTAGTAGTAATTGGTGTAGTTCTATTTGAGATGGAAAGTCTTATATATATTCGTGGATGTGTGTGTGTGTGAGTATGGAATCGTATAACGTGTCACGCTCGTTGAATACCAGGCAAAGTCTTATCGAAAGCTTCTTTGCAAACGCAAGGTTCATTTCTCCATTACAATGTCGTTGTGAATTGGCCCGTCGGTGACTCGTTCATTCATCATCCGCCGACTCGGTTACACCTGTAAATCATACATCGTCCCGCACTTCAAGTGTTTATTCTTTTTCTGAGGTACTAGCAGCAATTTGAATTTATGAAAAATAAAATTGCGGTATAAAATTCGGATTGTGTGTGTTTTTTATATTTGGTTTCCACATCGAGCCCGATATTTGGAGCTAAACAAATTGGATCGAAGAAATGACTGTACAAGTGGAACGTTTGTGTCAGTGCGCAAAAAAGTTTACGCGTAATTTGCTGCTCTAAATCGATTCAGATCGCGGCGATATACATAAACAAAACTATTTGGATGTTGTGATTTTTCTTTACAATAAGATACCGTATCTCACGAGTTCGATATACCGCTAAATAGATCGAAGAGAACGTCTCGTAGCAGTATAGGAACGGCTTTGCTACGTTACGCACGAATAACGTACAGGAATTCTCCTCGATTCGCCTCCGAATTCGTCATAGAACAAGAGAAAGAGAATAACGGTGCTCGAAATATGTTTCTGTAATTTTTCAACGTGCGTACATTGAAAATCCAATTTTGTTGAAATATTCAAATATTTTGTTGGACGTATTCACAACAAATTATTTCGTCCAGGCAACCAAATTTTCAATGTTTCAACAAAACTTCGTTCAACTGAAACGAAACTTCGTTGAAACAATAAAACATTTTGTTGACTAGACGAAATAGTTTTGTTGAACGTGTATCCAACAAAATATTTAACTGCTTCAACAAAATTGGCTTTTCAGTCTATTCCTAACAATAAGAGCGAATGTTTTGTTTACGATAACCTAACGTCGTGTCTATAATCCGCAGGAAAGATTTTTTCTTTAATGGTCAATGATCGTTGCTGATTTTCTTGAAGCTTCGACATGCTCGAGTACCGAACAGACAGTACACACGATGAAACGATCACAGATGTTGGATAAAGTTAATACCGAATAATGCCCGTAAATATAGCATGTCTTTTCGCGCGCACCCCAACGTCTTATAAAATTTATTCGCGTATGCTAAATTAGCGATAAAAACGTATCATTAATATTACCGTTTTCGTGATGATTCAGGAGCGACAGTCGTCGACATGGTGATTTACCGTTTTCTTGGACTTTTACTGCACAACATCATCGTACTTACTCACCGCTTCCTTAATGATATATGTTCCAACTCGTACTGTATATGCGGCATTACGGTCAAGAATGTTGAAACGCGGAACTCGATCCCAGATAAGCAAGCTTGTTATTTATTTATTAAAAAAAAAAAAAGAAAAAAAGATGCACCGAATTGGGGGTCGAATATTACGTCGTGCGTGAGTCATACTTTTGTCGCTATCGCGAAATTCGGTATAAATGAGCACGAGGCCATGAATGAAACGTTTTATAATCGTTCGATAATAGTAAAGTCATGTTCGCGTGTGTTAATATTTACGCACGTGATAATGAGGCGATACAGTCTCTAATTTTTGTTTTTTCATTTATTCCCAGATATGTCGCCGGTACGATGGGCCCGAAGAAAATCCTCGAGTTCCGAGTCCGAAAGAAACTGCTACAACGTTCAAACGTCTCAAGTAACGACCGAACGTGCCAGCCAGAAAAAAGATAAGAAGAGGATACAGGAAGAGCGGAGACGATCTTGCGAAAAGAGAAATCCACTGCTCGATCGCGTGAAAAACACGCGATTGAGTTTTTTCAGGGAGAAGGAGACTGAAAATCCGACGAGATCGTATGAAAATGACGAGGGCGATGAGGAGGACGATGAGGAAGTGGAGGGTGTGATCGACGAGACAAGCGACAAATCGCAATTTCGTTCACTGTCGGAATTGAGTAAACGGGGATTAACGAGAAACGAATTTCGACGTTCCGTGTGCGAGATCGATCTCAAGCAAGTTACGGAAAACGACAAAATTCGTACGAAGAGAAAAAGACGCTGTAAATCCCAGTCGAGATTACCCTCGCGAAAAAACAACGAGGATCGCTTTAGTTTTCTGGGATTTGTGAGCGGTGGAGCGAGCGGCTCGTCGTCGGGGAAAACGAATCGCGACGAGACGAAAAAGATCGGTAGTCCTAAATTGTCGTATCGAAAACGTTGGAGTCGCAGTAGAGACAAACTCGACGAAAACATTACGAAAAAAAGCCTCGACGATGATGACGACGATGAAGATGCGGCGTCGATCGAAGAGCCAGGAGTTACGAACGATCCGAGTGAATCTTTCCGTTACGACACTCTCACCGCGTCGAGTTGTTTGGCGGCGAAATTTCGAGCTATGCAGGATCGTTACCTCAAAAGTTCGACGAGTAAATTAATAGCAAAAATTTATCATCGGAAAGACGCCAAAGATCGCGACAAGAGAAGACTCCGAAGTTTTTCGTACGGGACTTTACCGGGTCTCGAGGAATTGCGCACGAATCCGTTATACACGGAGCAAGATCAGGATGACAATGATTCCGGAATATTGGACAATGGTTCGGCAACGAGTTCACTCTTGGACGATCGTTGCGGAAGCGGCGCTTCGGGATCTCCGAGTATCGTGGCGAACGAATGTTCGGCGAGTTCTTTAATTCCACCGGAATTGCCACCACGTGGAATTCCCGTGTCGCACGGGGACGTAGAAATTAAAAAGTGGACTTTCGATTCGCCGGATTTGCGATCAGAACTGAACGAAGAAATAACTACGACGATAACGAGAAACCGGGAATCGCGATCGATCATACGAAACATCGCGCTGGACGCGGATCTGCGAAGTTCATCCGGTAGAATAAACGAAGCCTCGAACGAGAAGCTGATAAGACGTAAAATAATTGGCCTGAGTGACGATCCCCGAAACAACGTTCGCGATATCGAACAAAAAGAGACTCGTGTCGAGGAAAGAGATCGCGAAGATACTCATCGTAAAGATGAAAAACCGTCGAAAGAGCGCAGATTGTCTGTGGTGCGATCGCGTTCCTACACTACCGAGACGAGCGTCGTCAAACTCGCTCGAGAGAGTGCCGATCAGTGTCTAGGAATATTTATCGCGAAAACGACGCAATCGAGTCCCGGATATCTCGTGGCTCACGTGGTTCCAAACGGCCTTGCCGATCGGGAAGGAACGCTCAGAATAGGCGACGAGATACTAATAGTAAATGGCAAACGGTTGCGAGGCTTGAGTATGTCAGAAGCGAGAAAAATTCTCGGCGATGGAAGTCCTCCGGGTGACGTGGATATCGTTATTTCTCGAAAAATCGGGGTTGACAGTCCAAAAAGATTGAAAGAGAGTAGCGTCGATTACGAGAATGTCATCGTTGAAAATGGCCATATCGTAAATAACAACAACAACAACAACAACAACAACAATAACACGAACAACGTTAACAACAACAATATACTCCAGAATAACGCTACTTTGACTTGCCCTGTATCGCCAAAATCACATTTTCGGAAGCACAATTCTCGTCACAATCGAGATCGTAAAAACGAGTCGAGCAGATCGATATGCTCGGACAAAAGAAATCTCAACGTTACCGACACCGGTCAACAAAGCGTTTCCAACTTTTGCACCTTACCTAGAAGATCCAGGAGCACCGTATCGACCTTTCACACGGTCGTCTTTGAAAAAGGACACGGCAAAAAATCACTAGGCTTCACCATCGTCGGAGGCCGTGACAGCCCCAAAGGAAGCATCGGTGAGCAGAGTAATCGGATATTTATTTATTTACATACATGTAGAACAAACGTATACATTCGTATGGAATTACGTGTGAACGTTTGCCGTTGCAGAATAGTTTTATTTTCTTTACTGCTTGTGGTTGCGTTTGCTAGAAATGATTTTTTATCGGAATCGTGGTTGATGGTGACTGTTAACCGTATTACGAGCAGTCGCTCAACCATTTCCTGCTCGTGTACCGCTTTACGACGATATTCTCTCGATGTGCCCGTCTAAAATTTCATTCGAGAGTTGTAGCGTTAATAAACAAATCTATGAAAATCTCTCAAATCGAGTTTAACCATTTTTTTTCATCGAACAAATTTTTTTATTCAAAAACTAATTAATGTTTTTTCAAAGTTGATAGTTTCAAATGTATTCAATCAAATTTTGACAAGTATTGAACGATGCGCCGTGTAGACGCGTGATCCCATAGAAGCTCGTTGGCAAAAGTGCTTTTGCGGTAACCATCCGACATTTTTTACCTGAAAAAAAAAAAAAAAAAAAAAAAAAAAAAAAAAAAAAAAAAACAAGAAAAACTTTCTGAAAGTACATGAAAAAAGAAAGATTTTGTCATGGGTTTTTTTGTAAACATTATAGTTTTCGTTTTATGAATGAATGAAGTCGACTTCTTTTACTTCACGAATGAAGTCGACTTCTTTTATTCAAAAAATACATTATTACATTCAAACGGTTAGCATTTTTCGAAAAATCAATTTTTTTTAAATCGGCCATGACAAACTTTTCCTTTTTTTCATATATATTCAGAAGATCTTTCTTGTTCCTTTTTCAGGTGAAAAATGAGATCACGAGTCTACCCGGCGGATTGTTTGATGTTTATTTGTTAAAATTTGATCGAATACGCTTGAAACTATAATGCTTAAAAAAAATTCATTGATTTTTGAATGAAAAAATTTGTTCGGTGAAAAAAAATGATCAAACTTTGCTCTGCTTTCACTGTGACCTAAGTGTATGTTGCCCCTTAAAAAACAGCAAAGAAAATGCGTGTCCGATAAAGTGAAAAATTTTCTTCTTGTATCTTTATTTATTTTTTTTTCGTTAATTATGAAATAAAATGAAATCGTTGATAATTCCTCAGGCATTTTCATAAAATCGGTCCTACCGGGAGGTCAGGCCGCCGAAGATGGCCGTTTGCGAGCTGGCGACGAGATACTAGCGGTCAACGGACAGGTCTCCCATGATCTAACCCACCGTGAGGCTGTTCAGCTTTTCCGCAATATCAAAAGTGGATCCCTCGCTCTGCACATTTGCAGGAGAGTGAAGAATCGCGAAACACCGTGAGTTTTATTGCAATTACGAAAAAAATGGTATCAAAACCAGCCGATTAATCCTTTTGTAATTTTATTCCTGAAATAAATCGTTGTCTCTTCTTTTTAGAATGCCAAAAGCTAAGTCCTGTGCCGATCTTTTGCTTGTGGATACGTGAGTCAAGAACAACTTCTGCGACTGAACGTCGAACGAGAGAATGAACAAAAATTTCATTGAATAGAAAAAAAAAAAAACAAAGACTGGTACCCCACGAATATCCGATCTGTAAATATTGTAAATTTATGTAAAAAAAAGAGATTAACGAACAAGTAGGAGAACATCCGCAAATAAAGTATGTTATTTAATTCATTAATTTTTGTACGCTCGATTATTTTAACGTTAATGAAAATAGTTTGGCGATAAAAGCACGTGACAGCTATGATCCGTGCCTTGTTTCTTCGTTTTTTTTTTGAGCAAAATCGAGGCCGTTCGTTTTTGACGATAGATCAGTTTTTACCTGTTTTTTTTTGTATCAATTATTGCGAATCATAAAAATTACTATTCTCTTTATTAATTTGCCACAATTAAAAAACGCGAGGGCGATCTAGTGTGGAGCATTATGCACAATGTTGACAATCATTTTTAACGTTCTAATAATAATTAATATGATGAAAATAATAATAATAATATTAATAATAATAATAAAATAACAGTAAATCGTATAAAATCTTACAAGAGATAAAAAAAGAAATCAAAATCTTGCAATTATAGTGGACAACGAATGAAAGTTTTTCGCAGAAAATTCAAACAGAGGGCTCATTAATTTATGAATGGTTTGTTTGTCGATAACGAGGTCGGAGAGAAAAAAAAGGACAGACTAGAATCTAAAATTTCTCAGTGGCTATCGAGGAAAGAGCACATCTCCTCAACTGGCAGTTGTTCGCCCACGAAAATTAGCCATTGCGGTAAAACTATTCTTGGCTCAGAATATGCGTACAATTGCTCGTCGTCGTTTCGCTGTTTCTCTTTCGATGTCAATAGGGCGCTGATTTAACAGGTGTTTTGGGATATCTGAAAAAAGAAAAATTTATTTTTTATTCACATTTTTCTTTTTTTTTTTTTTTTTCAAAAACAACATTTTTCGTCATTTGTCGACATTTTTTTAATTAATGACAAATAATCGTGTAATAACAATGCCAATTTTTGTCACCTGTGTCTTCTCGCCAAATCCAGCTCTACTGGACCTTCCCTCACAGCTTTGAACAATTCGATGACTTCTTGATGCGTGTAACCACGAAGAACTTTTCCATTCAGACTCAAAATCTCGTCGCCTGAAAAAATATTGAAATTTTAATAAAAAAAGAATGAAATATTTGTTTTTTTAACATTATCATTAGATTTTTTAACATTGTGAGACTATTCGGTGGCCGCGATTTAATCTTTTAGTGTTCCTAAAGTGCTTTCACGATGCTCAAATAATTACGAAATGCTCTAGTCAACTCGATCAAATCGGAAATCGATTATCCTCTTAGCCCTCGCGGATTATGGGCGTCGTGTAGAGCCAAGAATACACACAATACGATCGGTCGACAAATATTTGCACTGTCATCTCGTTTTCCGCTCGTTCATCAAGCCAATGCATTTCTTTTTAATAAGAATATTGTTTCTAATACCGAGGCTTACAAGTGCGTGATGTATCGTGTAAAAAAGGATATACGTACGGTCATACACATGCTTAAATGTATATATATCATCGCGATACTGTAGCCAGCACTGTTATTGATGATGACTTACGAGCCTCATATTTTAATGGTCGTAGAATGTTGATTGATCGCGTGTCCCGTCTTTCCATTTAATATCGTTCGAGCATATAGGTATATGTGTTCGATCCAAATACGTACGCCCATAAAATCAAACGAGGCACGGAACGGTGCAAGTTTTCGAGTGAAAAAACGGCGAGCAGGACGCGTCAAACAAGTGGCTAGAACTGGCTTGAGTGTTTTAAAAATAAATGAAAAAAGAAAACCGTCAATTACAGTCCAGATGTTAATTTGTATTTTTTTTTTTCTCTAAAACCTTGAAGGGAAAACGAGGATTGGAGTGATAGACAAAAAAAATTATATAGGAAGAAGCTCGTATCGCAGCCAACGGTTCCTGACCCTTGATACAAAGTTGCGGTCCACGATCTTGCGATCCCTCGTCCATCAACCGGTCCCAGCTGTCGCATATCCTATATGGTCACCCACAGTCCCCCATATAGCTGGCAATTCGAGTCGGTAGCCGAAGCTGAGATGATTCCGTTAGGAGAGCATGCGGCAGACGCGTGTGCCCCGAAGATCAGGAAATCGCTCGCGCGAGCAAATACACACGCGCGAGCGCTCGCTCGCGCGACACACACATCGTAATACCAGGTTAAAACTGTGCTGCTAACATTTTATAGCGTGTTTCTTGGTTGTAACACGAAACGCGGGTGAAACTCGATGCACGTCAGGGTGGAAACGATAAAAAAATGAAGGAAAAAAACGTATTGACGTTCAGGAAGCCGGGCAAAAGTTAAATGATACTTCTGCTGTGTTGCAACGGCGAATAGTTTCTTTTTTTTTTTTTTTCATTCAGCCTTTTACTTTTAGTGAGACTTTGGTCGAAAACTATTTACCCAAATGTACTTTGGATATCTAGAGACGCGGCAGCATCTTGACGGCAAGTATCAAAAAGATAGTGTTGAACGTCGAAGGCAAGACGGGACGAGTATCTATACTCGATATTGGGCGATTTTCCGTTATTTATCTATTACTTAAATGATCAATATCTATTGAAGACAACTCGGAGACGAGTGCGATCGCGGGAACTGTTTAGGGATGCACGAACCGTTGGTTATCGGATTAACGATTCGCACGGTGTACGACGCGGCTATGAGTATACATCAGGTCTCCGTTCGCCATTAGCACGAATACGCGCAAACGCTTGGGAGTTTGAAGTGCTCGTCACGTATTTTTACGTATGCGTGCGTCCTCTCTCGAGTGTACGCGCAAAGAAGCTGCAACGAAAAGGGACGAGACGCACGTTGGATAGTGTAAAATACACGCAGTGCGGGGTTTCGGATTTGCTTGCGAGAATAATAATGTCGAATAATCTCGAAATACTCAACAATTTGTGTTTTTTTTTTTTTTTTTGACGATGTTGCTTTATCGATTTAAGAGTAATCGATTGATTATTTGATCGCCTCTCTCGAGCGGTGCATCAAAGCGCAGTGAAAAATCCCGATCATACACGCTCGACGGGATTCGAGATCTGTCCCTCGCTCTCGCTATCGAGGCTCGATCGTTAATTCACGTTTATCTATTTAACTCGAAACGATAGAATTGCACGTGTCTAACTCGATCGGAGATCGCGCGCATCGTACACGAAGTTCTTGCAAATTCCTTGAGCAACGGAACGCACGAACGTGTGCGAAATTGAATCCCCTCGACTCCTAACGTGTAATTTGCGCTTGGTCAGCCTGACAGTCCACTTTGTAAAATAAACGTGCACCTTTTTTCTCTCGATATATACGTCGTTCTCTTGATCTATACATCGTTTTCAACGGTATACTTCCATGATAGTGTACTACAAATTCTTGGCAATCGCACGATTTTTTTTAGATAAAACCATTCGAGACAATATCACAATACGGATAGAATAATTTTTTTTTTTTACAATCCAAGAAGAGCAGTGGAAACGTTTTGCGTAATTTTCTTTATTAAAAAAAAAAAAAAAAACCATTTTTGGCTTAGAAATACTTTGTTAAGACCTTACCTTGAAAAAGAGATTTCGTGACGTCGGCTTGTCCACCAGGAAAGACTCGTCTGACGAATATTCCCATTTCGCCTCGTGGACTGTCCCTTCCACCAACAACGCTGAATCCGAGACTCGGTTTGCCGTAACCCTTTTCAAATTTGGCGACGTGCCGGGTCAGATATTGCTGGGATTCAACGGGATTCTCAACAACGGTCAGAGTCTCTTTGCGATTTTTGTTTCGCAAACAGGAAGTTACCGCGAGATTATCAGGACGTTTTCTAAGCTGTACAATTCCGTCGGATTTACTCGGTGCCGAGTTTTTGTCGATCGATGACTCGTAACGTTCCACCGTTTTGGGACTCGTCGGCGAGAGATTCGCAGCATTTTTCACGTTCCGTTGACTCTCGTGCGATTCTTCTTGTTCGGTGCCTGCAACGTCATTGAAGACCTGGGGCAATGCTTCGTCGTACGCTGTAACCAGACGTACTTTGTTGCCGGTGAAAGACTTGAGAAATTCTTGCACTTCGGCAAGATCGTCCATCGTTTTTAAATCTTTACCCTCGACCTGTACTATCTCATCTCCGAGCCTCAGCCTACCGTCCCTGTAACACGAAGATCACGAATTGAAAGACGCTGCTCGAGAGATTTAGTGAATAGCTAATTAATAAGTAAGCGAATACGAACCTGTGAGCTATGCCACCGTTTTCAAGCTGGACAACGATGTAACGGAGTTCTCCGTTGCGCTGTTGTGCCAATCTGATACCGAGACTCTCCCGAGAATCCTTTTTGTCCAATTGCACGAGTCTGCATCTTCGAATCCTCTTGGGTGGTTGAATGATGTCACTGAGAAATCTCGTTTTGTCCTGTTGCAATCGTGCCCGATGAGGAGCCACGTTAGGATTCTCGAGGTTGTATCCGGACGAAAGACGCTCGGTGGAATCATCCCTCGTGTAAGAATCTTGATGATGTATGGACGGCAAAATCCTACCTGAATTGCTTTGATGCCACCGGAGACCGTTAACGTCCTCGCTGGTTTCGTCGCCGATCGCGAGACCAGATTTCTTCGAGGTAACGAAATCTTTCGACAAACTGGAGGATTCAACGAAATGCCGACTTTCACATGCGGGTGTTGATGTTCTCATGGGTTTCTCGATTTCCGAATCGACGACGCTACTAGTGTCGGAACTGTCGGTGTTTACGCAACGTAAACTGATGTTCTCATTTTCGGAAGCAAGGGTCGATTCACCGCGTGGTCCATCGCTGTCGTAGCCGGACTCGTTCGAGCTCACATAGTGCGAAGACAGTCTTTGCTCGGCGTTTGGCGCCGAATTTCTGCGTTGATGACGCAACGTCGCAGCGACATCAAGATCCATATTTAGCAGCGATGATGTTTCTGAGAATCTTCGATCGGACAGCCTACCGCAAAGGTCATTAGATTCTTCGTACTGCCGTTCCCGATAGGATTGCTGTCCTTGATTCGTGCGACGATCGAATCCCACATCGGAGGATCGATCGAGCGTTCCGGCCATGGCAGATCTGCACGTTCTCGGGTAACCGCCCTCGTAAAACGAGTCATCCTGCCGAAAACAGTCTTCTATTCGCTCCAATCTGCTCGGATTGAGGCTGTAACGATCCTCATCGAATCTCGCCGAGTTCCTGGCCCCTCTGAGTGCGGTCTCACCAGGTTCGGCGTACGAGTTTCGATAGTAACGCCAATTGTCGTTATCCCGAGGATAAGCCAGGTGATTGTCGTTTTTCTTGCTGTTTCTCGATGTGCCGCGTCGCCCAAGTGTCGTCGTTCCATCAAACGATTCCTCGATCTTCAACGCTGGGAAATGTTCCTCCGATGTTGCCTTGAACAATCTCTCATCTTTGGTCGAATTTAGCTGTTGTTGTCGCTCTTCCGGTAGTACCGACAATTTCGAACGGAGAAAAGCGTACGGAAAGTTGCACTTTTTCGTTTCTTTGAAATCGCAGCTGCTTGACTTGCGAAGTATCTCGTTTCTCGAGTTACTGAAGTCGCACGATCGAAAAGACGTTGAGGACGACTGTAGCGTCGAATCCTCGACGAGCGTTTCGTTTGCGAATACATCCTCATCCGTTCGATGAGCTGCCAGATCGTCGCACGACAATGTTTTATCCCTGCGATTTCCAATCTGTAGATCTATGCCGTCGGACGGATCGTCACCTTTAACGTAAGTTGGACTTGCGTTAAGATGACTCGTGCTACAACTTCTAAAGAGGTTCTCCTTCTCGCACGGTGTTATACGTGTATTTTCGAGATTTTCAGAACGTCTGCTATTTCCACGGTTCGAATTCAGCATACCCGTTGAGCCCATTCGTATGAAGAAGGATTTAAAGGGCGAAGGTGATCTGTGTGAAGTTCCTGATAGAAATTTTCTCTCTGATTTGCCGTCAGACTTTTTTGTCGCCATAGTTTTTTCCACGCTTGTCGAATCGTTTCCCACTTTCTGGTTCTTTTCCCTGGAGGGATCTCGCGTTAAACGATCGTTATTGTTATTATTGTTATTCGTATTGTCGTTGTTGTTGTTGTTACTAATGTAATCGTTGTTGTTCTCGCGAATAGGGTGTTCGGATCTATCGGTTGGCGAACATATCGATTCTCTCGAGCCAGCTCGACGAAACGACTCGATCTTCTTGCTCATCCTTCGGCCCCAAACACCCAATCCTTCGTAGAAATCATAACAAAAAATATTCAGTTAAAGAGTGCGATATGACGTTAATAAAATGGGGCTTTGATCCAATATATTTTTATATGTCAATTACCACATTCGGATCTCGAAACTAGAGCAAGCTTGACGCATTGTCTCTGCAACGGATGACAAGGTAATAAAAAGTTTCTCATATACCTCACGCTGATGCTGAGCACCTGTCTCCAGAGAGGGAAAGAGAGCGAGAGAGAGAGAGAGAGAGAGAGAGAGAGAGAGAGAGAGAGAGAAAATTGCGGTCCTCTGCGCGAGAGATGACTCTTGTACAAAAACTTGAAGCCAAGTTTTCAAAACGTTTCCGTCTACGTGCAGTCGGTCGAGGGATTGCGGTCAGTCGATGCGAGCATCTCTCGAGCAATTGACCGAACGGAGTGTTCCATCACGTACGTGATATACGCGCTATATACGCCGTATACGTGTAACACCGGAAAAAAATTTCAATCGTTTGCGGTCAATGTCCCTCCGTATGCATGAATAAACCCCACGCTCAAAGGTACAAAATGGGCCTTGCGCGCGTTCTTCTCCCTTTCCAAAATAAACATCATTCCGTTTCTAATAGTCGTGTTTTTCGGTAAAATCGATTTGATTAGAAATGTGTAATCCTGCATTCATCATCGACAGCCTAAAAAAGAAGAACCGAGTCAGGAACGAGAATGACACGTTCGTTCGTTGGTATTGGGAGGTGCAGGCGATTTCCGCGTATTTTCGGGCTACTTTTTCATCGTAGGGTGTCGAGGTTCCGAATGAGCGAGCAACGATGTCCCGTATATACGCTGTACACACAAAAGCGCGAGAGCATTTATGCGATACAGGCTCAAAAGACGAAATAAAAAAAAGAGAAGGAAGCAGGGGCCAAAGTGAGGAGCAACGGTTAATTCGGTGGATATGGTTCGGTCTCGTGGTCATTTTAGTATGGACAAGCGACAAATACTCGGGCGGATTGTCAAGCTGCTCAGGTATCGGGTACATGTGTTTTTCGATAACGCACGCTCCCTGAATTCATTCACGGCGACGCACACATGCGCTCCCCCGTATGTTTTTCCCCGCGATGCTCAGACGCGATTTAACGAAAGCCCGGTTTCTGACTTAACCCGATATTGATTTGTCTTGAAAATGCGAGAAAAACATTATAAGTGCCCCGCGGATAGCGAAGATAAGAAATATTCCTACAAATGAAAAGCTCCTTTTTTTGCACAACGGGTTGCTCGTTACACGCGAGCGTTAGTGTCTCGTCCGGTTTCCAGTTGTGTTTGCGTACTTGTGTAAAATGGTAGCGAAGCGTGATGGAGTCCATCGTATGGCCATCACGGAACGCAGAATGAGCACTTAGATTCGCCACGCGACGAGTACCCTCGACTCGTCCTCGAGGAGAACTATTTGTAAAAAAATATTACAGCAATCTTAGAAGATTGTTATCTTTTTTGGCTAAGGAGCTGAAATTGGCGGCGCGAACTGAGTCAGCATTTGCTCTTCCATTACAAGAGACAGTATTTGTATTTACAAAGAATATATTTATAGAATATCGTAACGAATTTGATTTGTTTTGTATCGCGTTACATAATAATAAAAAAGAAAACATATTGCAGCCACCTCGTTTTGAGAAATAGAGAGAGAGACAGAGACCGTGTCGCGCGACGTATAATCCAGTCTTGGGGACCAGAATGGATTAGACTCTTGGATTCGGTCCCTCTATATATCCCGAGGACGAGATGGATTAACGATTAAACTCGTTCACGTCAAAGAAATGAACAAAAAAGAAACCAAACAAAACAAAGTAAATAAAAATGAAATACAAGTTTCGCGGTTGAACGGAGTGTACAGCTCGCGGAGACGTTCCGGAGGATTAGCCGAGAATGTCAGGTGTCCCGGTGATTAGTCATTCTGCATTTTTCTTCCTGTATCCCCGTACAAGCATAGCGTACATAATTTAAAATCCTATGCACGCGGTACATATAAACGAGACATTCCAGCCCAAATCAGCGAGTTATTCAGCTCGATTAGTTTCCAGTTTTCCCTTCTTCTTTTCAGCATGCTTCCTGATAAAACACTTCAAAGCGATTGCTACAGTTTTTCGAAAGTCGGCGAGATCATTTGCTTTTTAAAAAAGATGCTTAATTAGCACAGTTGATTTATACAGTAAATCTTTCGTTAGAAAACTTGAGAAATGCGTTGGTTTAAGCCGGGAAGCCCCATATTACATTATACATTCCTATAGACTCGTACGAGTGTATGTATTACGTATCGATACATAGACGTCGAGACTCTCTATAGAGCGATAATGACGAGAAGGGCTACCGGTTTTTCTCGCTTCCGAGAACTCGATTTCGGATCTCGTTCATGTCTATTAGACGCTCATCGTATACTCACGCAGCCGCCAATTGCTCTTTTTCTCTCTTGCTTTCCTTCGCTCTCTTTGTTTCTTTCTTTGGCCTCGCCTCAGGATTTCAGCGAATATTTCGATTGACGAATGCAGTTTAACGAGGTGTGCAAATAAAACGCTTTCTAGCAGAATTTCAATTCCGCATAATTTAACAAAGATCAATTGCAGTTTTATTTTTTATATACGTTACCTCTTTGCGGCGGCAGTTGCTTTTCGGATTCATGTTCGACGATAAACGCCGGTACAGCCGTGACCGTTTGATAGTCCGTTTCCGATCTTGTTCTCGAAGTCGGTGATGGCTCTTCCACGGAAGCGAGAAGCGACTGCATCGTCGGGGCATCACCGCAACTTCGTCGAGTGTACTTGTTTCTCGAAACTCTGAGCAACGCTGTGTTCAAAGCTTGAATCTGACCTTCGAGAGACTTTCTGGGTAACAGCTCGTGTCGTGGAGCTTCCTCGAGGCCAATCGCTCCCGGAGGTAGGGAGCAGCCGACCTCGTCGGCGCTATGACGCCGTGATTTCGCCAATCGTTTAAACATCGCGTTTCTTCTTTGTTGCCCTGAAACATTAAAAACAGTGGCGAGTTACGGATTGAACGTTTATCGCAGAAAAAACCAACTACAGATTAAAAACTTGATAATTTCGGTCCTCCCAAACTATTGCATTAGAAACATCTAAACTATAACAGATATTAGTCAAAAAACTACATAATCTTTCACTAAATGATCCAAAAAGATAGGGAAAAGGGAACAGTAAGATTCTAATATTTTAATTGCGTGGATTTACAAGTGTTTTTGTCTATCTACATAAAACACGTAAATGCTTGAGTGTTATGACCGAGGCCAAAAGCCAATAGTGCGCAAAGGAGTTTGCACTTTGCATCCAGCATCCACTTCTTTCGGTCTCGGGTGTATTTTATCTCGGGTCGTGAGGAGAGCGATTTACGTACTTTGTCGAGTCATCCTTGCATATGCAACACGCTTAAAAAGCGTTATTACGCTCACGCACCTGTCTGACCTTACTACATTTATATGTATATATACATTCATATATGTATATCGTACAAAGGAGTAAACGCATATGTCTCGTTGAACGCTCATAGTACAGCCGACGTTGAATTTATGTTAATCCACATCTCGTACCAGTGATGCGGTCGAGGGAATGCCCCTGAGACCACCATCATCACATTACGACGGCCAGCAAATGCTCTTTTCCTACCTAATTTTTTTTTAACCCCCGTCACCGTAGTCCTAACCCTCGAGGACTCTGTAAAAAGCATTTTGCGTTGACCGCAAGCGTGAATTTATTGTTGGTAGGCTGATTCGTACGAGGAAATTAGCAGAAATTTTGTTATAATTGCTTTTGAAAAAACAATATTGTTAATTAAAGGCGTTGAAAGTGGATATTTTTACACTTGGGAAAGTGATTTACGGACATTTTCAGCTATTCATCATCATACTTTTATAGCGTATTATAATTTATAGCGTGAAGATCGAAACGGAGGTTATCGATAAGAAAAAAACGTCTGCATGCCTTATCAAAATAAAGCCTTTGGATCAAATGTTCGTACACGAGCGTATACCTGCGTTCGAAACTCCGCGTGGGTCGTAATTATAATACTCAATGTATACCGTAGTAAATACACCTGTTGGCTAAGAGATATTGCGTAAGGTAGGTGTTGGAGTTACACTGTGGCGAGAGAGAGAGAGAGAGAGAGAGAGAGAGAGAGAGAGAGAGAGAGAGAGAGAGAGAGAGAGAGGGAGAGAGAGAGAGAGAGAGAGAGAGATAGCGAGCCCAACAAGAGTCCAGAGGCAACATACTGGTCTCAAGAATTCCTTGCGAGTACTTTCACTCGAGACGCACCACGTCAACCACCATCGCCGACGGTCCGGTCACCGCATGCATGTAATTCCCAGTGAAGTTTGAGGGGAAAAAAACAAAACATCGATCGAAGGGCTCCAGAGCAAGGAGGCCAAGAGCTTCGAATCGAAATAGGCCACAGTGGGGATAAACGAGGACGTTGAATAAAAATTGCTCCTTCGTCCTCTGCTATCGACATTTGCACAAATCAACACGATTTTTATTCCCGAGTAATGTATGGTTGTGGCGTATTCTTGATGCCGTTAAAGTGAAGCAATTCGGTATTATTTTTCAAAATATTTGCTTTTGTACTCAGAAAATTGATATTTCGAAATTTAATTAGAGAAAATTTAATTAGAGAATAAATTTGTCCGGAGTCGTTAAATTATATTAAGACAAAATTTTGAAATGAGAAGTAAATTTTTTCTTTACGTAATTACACGAAATATCATATTTTTAGGTCAAATTTTGAAAGTTCTCGGTTTTTTCTCACGATTAGCCACTGTTAGATCGGATACGAAAAAAATTGAAATATATTAATTAGTATAATTGCCGATGAGAAAAATCCAATTAAAGAAAAGAAAACAAAATGATGCAAATGAAATTTATTCAATTAGACTAAACGAACGAATGATCAGATTTCCATAATGCGGTTTTGAATGTCTTTTGAAACATTATTGAGCGTTTATTACTGTCCAGTGGACGCGGTAATCATTAACGAGCTATTGAATAATCAAATGTGTCGCCTAACATGAATATAGTACGTAATTGCGCGGGAACGAAAGAGAAAAAACAGAGTATAATATGAAGTGGGAAGTAAGAAACGAGTGCTGGATGTGAGAAAAATAAAAGTGGTAACTTGAATCAAGAATAAATCCGTAGTTTTCGCCCGTAATAAACGAGACTAAGATTTCTCCTTGAAAGTGGTAGCATCCGGTCAATGATTCTCGACTCTTGTTTTACGACTTTCCGTCTCTGAGCTGATTCAATTGCGCGCGAGTAGATTTACGCGGAAGAGAGGGAATCGCGGATATACGCAGGGAATGCTTACGATTTCCTCGATGGAGGTTTAAAGAGACATCTTATATGGAGCTTCTCGAAGTAAGGACGACTGACTGGATACACGACGGGCAATTGATACCAGTTTAGAGGTAAATAGAGTAGGCGATAAAAATGATTCTATATGCGTGTATCGTATATTTTGAGTTATGTTCGAATCGCAAAGCGAGTAGCGAGACGATATCACAGAACGGTGAACTGTGCATGGATAGTGAAAAAATTAGTGTGGTATAAGCAAGCCGAAGGTGTTCAATGGCGTCGATCGAAAGGAAAGTGCTTCGGTCAGCAAATACCATTGCTTTCCGATCATACAAGAGTCCACCAAACTTGTCGATGAAACTTCGACAAAACAAAATATTATTTGTCTCAAATCAACGTTTTCTATTCGGTGGCTCTTTGAAGATCGAGATTCATCTCATCCCAAAATCTTCCACCCTGTAGCGTTGTTGACGTCCCTTAACCCTGAAGTTATACCCGCGAGCAAAGGATGGAACCGATTAGAGTTTTTTGCCCTGTTCTACGTTCATTTGTTTTCGTTCTCGCTCCCTCATGCATTAGAAAGCGAACTGATGATGATGCGTCCGATGGATACGCCTCTTACTCAATCTCGATGTAAAAGGTCTTTCAGGTGAGAATGCTCGATTCGTTCTCCTGGATAATGTTTGTTTTTGTATATTCACAGCGTAACGTTAGAGCGTAAAACAAAATCAAGTACATTTGATTTTAATAAAAAGAATAAAATTTTCATCTTGGCAGAGACAAAATCGGACATTTCTGCTGATAGTAAAGAATGGCTTAGCACAACAGACCGCAGCCTTATTGATTGAGCCTCGAATGGCCTATATGTATGTATTATAGGCCAACATGGGGATTTGTGAGAGCGGGAGAGATGAAAGACGCGGGCGAGTACATAATCGAAAGAGGGATGCTCCGTGAGGAAATCCTGCGAGATTCTCAGGAGCGCCGAGGAGAGTGCGGTATGAAAACGAGTACGAGTTCTGAAGGGAAAGGTAGAGATGGGCGGCGATACAGAGAGAACGAGCTCTACGCTTGTGGAGAGTTTAAAAAAAATCCAGAAAAAAAAGAGGTAACCGAAGGAATTGGTGGAAAGAGTGAGCCAAGAAAATTTGGAGAGACCCCCCATATGGATGGTGCACCTGTTACGAAAAAGAGGGGCGGGGAGGGGGTCAGGGGCGGGGGGGGGGACGAAGAGTCGTCGATCCACCGTGTAAACTCTATTCCCTCGCGGTCTAAGGTTCCCATGAACCCCAATTGGGATGGACCACCTGTGCTTGTTTTGTTACACGTGTGCGGGGATGATAGGTCAAGTGTGTATACATACGCAGATGAGTTGGTGTTCGTCTTTTAAAAGAATACTCTCGAAGGTGGCTCGGCAGCAGAGCCACCTTTTTGTGGAAACCAATTCGAAATCGGCTCTATCGAAATTTGGAACACGCCACTGTAAACAGAAACAAGCTATGTTTCACTACAATACGCTAACACGTGTCTAACAATTCAAAACATTCATTGACGTTCAATGTAAATAATCCAATTTCATGTCAAAAAATTGAAATGGCTTATCGTCTTTCTAAATATCGATCATAACGTATTATAAAAACAAGATGGTCGAGTCGTGTTTTTCCAACAAGTACGCATTTCTTTTACCACTGCAACTTTGTTTTTTTTTGTCAAGCTTATTTGTTATTTATCGATCGTTGTAGCGCGTATTGATCTTAAATCGGTAGGATATGTATTGGGTGCTCTATACACAGCTAAGCAGCATTTCCTACTGTGATTTATAGCAGCGCGTCGGGACGCATTAACGTGTCGATACCCTCCAGCCTCCTTGTTTTACCGCATTGCTTAGTCCCTCTCTCTCTCTCTCACTCTCTCTCTTTCTCTTTCTCTTTCTCTTTCTCTCTTTCTCTCTTTCTCTCTGTCCCTCGTCTTCGTCGTCGTCTTCGTCTAAGAGAACCGGGTCCAGTTCTCAGATCAATACATAACTTTACAGGACATTCTCAAGCCTATAGTCCTCGACGATTGTCGCAAGCTATGTAATATGTGTACCCATAGACGTATCCGTTCCTTATAATATTATCATATTGGTATGCGCTGGAGTTTTCAGTAAGGAACCGGTCCTCTCGATATATTGTATATTTACTATGCAGCCGCCACTTATATACTAACACCAAATTAATTCGTAAAGCATTAACATACTATACGATAAGTATACTATCTTCGAGTACAATCGTCGTAACCATTATTATCAATTATCCTCGAGTCTAAATTAATTATCGACTAAACAGGCTATAGCGGATTATACGTTTTTTTTCTCCTTTTTACCGTTTTTTATTCAATTACACGAGAGTCATAAAATTTTAACTCTTTTTGTGCCAGATTACGAATGCTGTTTTCTTGTTTTTTGCTAATACAAGAGATGGAAATTACAATCTTAAAAAAAAAAGAATTTAAAACTTTACAAATTTGACCGTAAACATGACTGATTTTATGCACAAAATAGGTTCGTCATACTTTAGCAGTGAAACGAGGACATGCTAATTTACACATTTGTTTTATCTGAAAATTTCATCGAAATGCGGAACAAAAGTGAAATTGTAAAAATCTCAGTCATATATTGAGTTCGACTCCTACCTCCAACTGAAATACGCCCTTTAATAATATAATCTACGCGTATACTTCGCACGTTCTTCGAGAATTCGCGGTAGCAACAACCTGTTGCCTTCGCAAAGAGATTCGAGTGGTCCGTGTAGATAACCAGTGGATAGAGCAACACCATATCCGGTTTGGGAATGTGCCTATGTGCAATCTGTACAGGAGCGCCCCATTTATTCTAACTCGATTTGAAACGGGAGTCGTACGGTCGATTAGACGAGAGGTTATAATCCTTTTAGTAAAATCGACGCAAAAGTGCATACGTTGAAATGAATGGTTGAGGATATAGAAGTGGAATGCTCGTTCGTCTTGAAATACAGTACCGTACAAAACTTTACGAACAGTCTTTTTTTTCTTTTGATTCATAAAAACAAAATCCGAATAAAAATTTAAGTGGTAGACATACTAATTTACAAATAATGAGAAAAAAAAAAACGAAAAATTCATTAGACACGTACATATATAAAAGAAAAATTTGTTCATACACGGATTTTTGTAACTAATAAACTAGCTAGTTTATCTAAATAATTAAGCGGTAATGTATAATACGCGATTGAAAATA
Source organism: Rhimphoctona megacephalus (assembly GCA_963989365.1). Lineage (NCBI taxonomy): Eukaryota > Metazoa > Arthropoda > Insecta > Hymenoptera > Ichneumonidae > Rhimphoctona > Rhimphoctona megacephalus. Next base: position 25,721,768 of record OZ022419.1, on the reverse strand, counting down.
ATAAATGAAATTTAATTTCGTATCAACGTTGCTTCGAACACCAGGTTATCGAACGACGAGATTGGCGACAAAAGCCCTTCAAGTTTCATGCACGAGCTCGCGATCGTTTATCCCCGTAAGCTTACTTTCATCGAAGTTTTATACACCTATATATTCTCAATACACGGTCATAATAGAATGAAGCAAATATCAAGAATATACGGGAAAGAGAGGATGGAATTGTATATAATACGACGGGTGGCAGTGTGGAGCCCACGCGTAGGTTTCAGAAGCCCTCGCGGAGAGTCGGTCGCTACACAAATCGCCGGGGAGATAGAAAGAGAGAAAGAGAGAGAAAGTGAGGACGTCGGCCTGGCTCAGAATTCGCATCACGTGTCCCTCGAGGCCTCTCTTACCTTCCTGTGGTTCCTTTTCCTCTCCCTCACTCCTTTCGCCCCTTTGAATTCTCTCGTCATATTCGCGCTGTCGTCGTCGTGGTCGTGAGTTTGGTTGAAGTCGGAACAACGTGCCCTGGACAGGGACTTGTCAGCCCTCGGAGGATCGAGCGTGCACGCACGAACTCACGCACGCAAAGAGATGAAGCTCGAAAAGCCAGCGATTCAATGACAAAGACAGTGACACAACGAAAAGAACGACTGACAATGAAAGAAGCCTTGCTCTCTGTCCTCTTCGTGTTTGCCTCTCGCTTCTCGTCTTCTTTCTCCGTTTTTGTTTTTTTTTTTAAGGCCCCTTCCACTCGTGAAGACACTTGGGCGAGAGGGAACGCGAGTCCTCGCATTTGAATGGATTTCGACGGTATGTATCGTCGCGACTGCATTCCTGGAGGGCTCGGCATTTCCTGCACGCGTCCTCCAGGCAGCCTTGTCGTGGTTCATGCCCGGGATATCTCGCCTCCACTCCGTGCCACTGCCGTGAAGACGAAGATCGAGAAGGACACGAGCGCCGCGTCTAGAAGCCGCTATACGCGATCATGCGAACGTTTATATACGGATATATATTTCAGTGTAGACCTTCGACGGCTTCGATATTCTTCCGGAACGGCAACAATTTCACTCGACCAACTTAATTCGTTCAACCGGTTAATCAATTTTTTCCATACTTTTTTTTCCTCAAGTCTACGACGATCTACTTCATGTTAAAAACACGTCGTTGTTCCAGACATATATCGCCTCTTATAATAAATCGAACAATCAATTCACGTATAATGAAAGATTGTTCGAACGCGAAATTTGAATATTTTAAACTCACATGTCAGTCTCTTTGAGTGAAATAATGAGCCATCTCGCGGAGCGACTCGATAAATATTTAAAAATAAGAACAAACGAAGGAGCGAACGAATGATCGATACCATCGATTCATCATCGAACCGTCTTCTCACGTATTTCCTCAACATTGCTGCTAGATGAAGATCAGGTTTTAAGTGCGATCAGCGTCTTCATAATGAAGCAAATCATGTGTTATCAACACTTTGCGGAGAGATAGAGCGCGTTCGTGAAGAACACGAAACAATCGTGTTCGTCAACCTTGAAGTCATTAAAAAAAAGTGTCCAATTTTCTTATCTCTGTATGAATAGACCGTTGTTCAGGCTCATCGGTGGACGAATTTTCCGATGTTTTTTGCAACTGATCAAGAATTTATGAAGGATCAATTTAAATGCACGATTTTATGATTTATATATAAACATGGATTGTGAAGCCACTTACGGAGTAACCTCCATCGAAGATGCAGCGATAAACATGTACTCGCATCCTTTAAACCCCATTGAAATGATATCCATCGAATCTTAGACCAACCTTCTTTCTATCTTTACGAAGGGCTTCATTGTAAATTAGGTCAAATAGTTTGAAAGAACCGGAGGAGACAAATCTATGATGCCATCTTAATTTCTCACCAGCACCTTCGGCTTATGTTTGGCTACTGAGATTGTAACCGGTCGTTGACCGATCTTCCAAAAAATGATGCTTATTAAAATAATGATTGGGTAGTTGGATAAGAATACGCGTATATCAACTCTTAGTTAGTAGACTCTGAGAAACATCGCTTTTTCACAGCAGTCTCATCGTCGTTCGAAGTTGTTTTATTTTTTTTCTGTGGCGGTCTATTCGGGGCTTGGTGAGGTTATTATCCCAGTCGCTCTCTCAATCAAAATTCCCCTCGGTCATCGCCAGGGGCAGGTCTAGCGATGGAAAAAAGGAAAAAACCGATTCATCTCACCGCGTAAATGAAGATTTTTTCTTCTACGCTCTGTAGGTACTATAATGGACTTCGTTTCATTATCTACGGCATTAATCCATCGGTGGGAAAATGGAAAAAAGCAAGCGTACTGATGCGGTCAACAAATTCCATAAATAGCGAAACGAGAGAACTCATCGAAAGGAGGCTAGTAATGAAATTAATTAAAAATCAACCTCAGCCTCAACGTTTGTGTGCTAAATCTCATCATGCGCTAAAACATTAACTGATATATATATTTACGTTTGTATATCATCTCGACGCGCATTAGCAGCCTTGGGACTTTTTGCTCCAAGTTCAGTGCACTTTCCGGTCTGGCTGAATTTATACGTATACGCAATCTGACATCTGCTCTCCCGGCCTGAATAAATACATATTATTATGTGCATGTATATGTATATATACGTTTGTGTATATATGGTATCGTATGTTGCTATATAAGTGTATTAAACGTCTGCGCCAGGGAGGAGAGAAAGATGATTCTCTATATGTATATAGGATCTTTTCTTTTGCTCGATTGTCCTTCATACAGTCGAACTTCCTGTGAGATAATCTTTCGAATGAGATATAGTCGCGCCTTTTTAACCATGACACACATATTAAATCTTTTTCGCGAACAGATTCTCGACGAGACTTTCAAAACGAGACCAAAAGTGCGTTCGAAAGATCCTCGCAAACATGAGCGACTTTCGACTGTATATCTCGCGGCGTTTCGCTCTTGTTTTTCAAACTTCCAACGTATGAGCGTATATAGCTCTAGTCTCTCCAAGCATGGAGTTACTTCTTCGCCCCCTTCCTCTCCCGCCATTCTCGAGATAAGCCCAGCTCGAGATTCTCCTCGTACATCCTGCGAATTTACTCCGATGCCCCCATAGATCTTGCCAAGTTGAGTTACGAAGAAGAGAAGCAGAAAAGCCCTCATCGATGCAGTTTTATCCTGAAAGAGTTGTGCAAATGTGCTTTTATCCTCGTCTTCCAGGTGCCAGGAAGTGTGATGTAAAGTATATCTTAGAACACTCCAATTTTCATCACAGATTGATTGATGCTGATTAAAAATAAAGGTTCTTCAACCCTCAAAGAACATACAGAATCCGGTAGACCTATGAGAACACACAATTTTTTCCATTTTCGAAACTTTCTTCGGTTTTATTTAAATTTCGATTATATAAATTGTACTCTTACAGGATTTGTCGTATCGATTGGAAAAAAAAACACATCGAAATTGGTCAATTACATTGAAAGATATGAATCGAAGAAAACTCTACATCGTACGCAAATTTATGCATGGTGAAATCAGGCTTCTGATAGAGTGTAATGTTGAAGGATTAAATTCGAAGTAGGGTCATCTTGAAAATCGCAAGGAAATTGAGACCATATTAGTTCTCATGGATTTTATTCATTTCTTTCGTCTTTTCTACCCCGTTTGTACTGTGCTCGAGAATGCATTAAGTGTGTGTATATCGGAGACGCGTACCATCTAGGTCTATCCTAGTTTTTTGCGTATATTCGAGCGAGACCGTGCTTGAGAGCGTTTTATTTGCCAGGAGATTTACTCCACGAGGGGTGATCGGTTCTCCTCGTTCCAGTACGACCAGTACGTCCGTTCATCGTCAAGACGAACGCGAAAGATCGGTGAGCATGTTTCTTTCTTCGTCAGCAACCATTGCGTCTGTAGAGATTCAAGCAAGCAAGCTATGAGAGCTAGTCGTGAGTTTTATCGCGACTACTATACCGCGGCTAAAGTTTTCGAGCCATCTATGGGGCTGCGATGCAGCTCTCTCGTCGTCCTCACCATTTTCTTCGCTCAGTCAAGACTTTTAGACACCTATCGCGAATGCCCCCGATATTATCCTTGTGCTATCTCTTCATATATACGAGCGAACGCAGGAGCAAACTTTTGTAAGCGGAGAGAAAAAAACGCTCGGGGCAAGAACAGATTGTCAGGAGTTTCGATGCGACCATGAGCGTAAAATATTGGTGAACATACGGTGTTCGAATGACTCAAGGTTATCCGAAGATGGGCTTTTATTTCTCGACTATTCGCTACTCCGGAGCGAGCCCTCCGGGTCATTTCTTTTATCTTTGAGCATAAGGATGAGTATAGAAACTAAAAAGAAATAAAAATAACAAACAGGCCTATTTCGCGTGTAACTTGGTCCTTCGTACGGTTGGTCCTCGTAGGATCGTGGATTTCAACATCTGATACGCTCTGCGATAATTCGAGACACCTGCTTTTACACTGTTCCATCTTTATATACCGTTCTCGCCGAGTAAGACAATACCTCGCCGCTCTAAGACTCAGCGACATAAAGACCTTTGTGAATTACTAAATTTAATCATCCCGACTATAATTTATTGAAGTGAAATACGATTTGGTAATAAAATATAATTAGTATCTTACCGATGCTCGAATATTAAACGTGTAGAAAAGATTATTCTTTTTTGATTCTCCTTAATTAAGTAATTATCATATCCCGCGTATTTTTATACTGAAACTCGTAATAAGTCAGGGACTGAAAATATATATAAATATTCTCTAGTGTTAATCGATTACGAGGCAGCAAACATTGACGATTGAAGTCCGCAGGCGAGACTTTAGCTGGATCGATGCAACGCTGAATAAAACATATCTCATTCGTGTAGAATACACATGCATTCACGAGCGCCAAACGTTGTGAATTCCTACGTTTTCATGTATTTCCATTCTCTCTCTCGTACATTAGCTGTTTATTTTCTCATTTTATCCGATGATGCACGGTATTTTCTCATTCGTCATTGTTCCACGACATGTTTATTATTTTTTGTGTTACTCTGCAGTTACTCACATTCTCTCGGATATAGTAGATATACAGAGGGTTCTTTGGGGAAACATCTATAAACGTAGAAATACGCTACGATGCATCAAAGTGTATGTATATAATACGATAAGTATTACACAAAGGTCTTCTATGATGAAGCTTCCACAAGGATTTCGCCTGTATGTAATAGCTAAGAACGTACTTTTCCATAGTGTTTGAATTGCACGATCTTGGTGCTTGTTCGCTACTGCTCGACGTTTCTCGAGTCTTTAAATCTTTATATAATATCTCTAGGCATCCTTCATTATTAATCGTAAATATGACGGGAACTTGTAACAGACACACTGAGCTTATTCATCGAGAATCGTAAAAGGTAGACAAAAAATCAAGGCATTTTTACGACAGGGTAAACGTCAATTATTCATGTGAAAAATCACGCAAGCTATATCAACGAGACGCGTGTCAATAATTTTGATATTTTTTGCACAAATTGAAAAATCGCCAGGCTCACTTCCTATTTATGAAGATCATTTATCAATGCCATTGCAATTTCAATTTCGAGAGGCCCTCCAGGTTAGCGTATCAACGAGATCGATGACTCTCTCTCTCTCTCTCTCTCTCTCTCTCTCTCTCTCTCTCTCTCTCTCTCTCTAAGCTCTTGAATAAATCTTTTCCAAGAGCCACTTACGAGTCATTCGCTCGTCTCTCGAGCACGAGAAACTTACTTTTTTTAAACACAGTTAGTAGTATCAATTGGGCATTACTTTTTTACTCATGTACATATACTACAGTCATAAAGCGTGTGACCGGAACAGTGAAACGGGAATGAAGATGAAGACGCGGCGGCGATGACGCTCGGCGCGTGCTGCACCTGGCCCGCCGTTCAATATCGATTTAGCCTCGGTTCAGGTGTATATCGCTTATTTAATTGACTCGAGACACGCTCGTGCGCCTTCGGTCTCGTTTGTAGAATCTCCGACAAACGGAAACTTTTTTTTTACACAACAAAAGGGAAATAGATTTTGATTGTTCCCGATGAGTATTAGACTTTGAATCGAATGATGCTCCCTGTTTTAATGGATTTAGAAATCAATGGAATTGATTTATATAGCTTTGGTTCCACAATGAAGAGAAAATAGATTGTGTTTCCATCCTCAGAGTAAATGTTTTAAACGAGAAGTAGTCTGATCGAGTCGTTAAAGCGAAAATTATATTTTTTTACGAATAATGATGTCGGACTTTGGAAGCGTCAACTGAGACTTATTCATGGCGGATTATTAGGCTTAATATTCGGGCTACCAAGAGCGTATTTCTCCTGCGTGCATGAGGCGACGACGACGACGACCTCCAAGTCGACGAAAATAGATTTTGAGACGCGGGGTTTTACGGGTATGCGTGCACCGCCATTAGTACGGAAATACATGTAGACGCGGAGCGCAAAAAGTCTCATATTCGTTGCGTTGTGAACAAAAAATCGATGAGAAAACGATTAACATAAATCATTCGTTCGATAGACCTCAAAGAATAAACGATAGTGTTGGATATTCGCAGCGCTGCTGGATCGCGCAACTATGTCCATTCACACTCGTACTTTGGAGAATATAGAGCAAGGGAGATAGCGATCACGAGAATCGCGGACCGGCGCAGTGAACTTGAACGCATCCTATCGACACTGCAATGCGGTATAACAGCAAAACATTGAGATCCACGGAAATACCAATTGTACAACAGATGCTTCATGTCTGATACTTCAAGTCGAACATTCGAAGTTTACACCCTTGACTTCCGGTGAAAAGAACATCCGCTGTATTCGAAATTACATACAACCCATTTTGTACGGATTTTTCGAACAAAAGATTGATGAAATTGCGGTTTGATTTGGAAGCAGCATTGGAATAAAATATGGTAAGAAAACATAAGTTTTCAAATTCGAATTTCGTGTGTAATATTAGTTGAATCTGCACGAAATGCCCCATGTACGTATAAATACGGTAAACATACGATATCCTTGAAGGTGTTCAGGCTCTTTATCACCGTCTATAAATCAACGAGTACGAGGTCCGCGCTCGAACGTATGACACTTTACAAGCGATCAGTTCGGATCTTCCCTGCTTGTCCCTTTTGCCTCCCTCCCTCTCTCGCTCTCTCTCTCGCTTTCGAGTATATACACATACGCGTGAGTATTTACTACTATGTACATCTTTCTCGTTACAGGTAATCCTGACTCCTACGCTCATACGTGTTCCCCGGGGAGCATATCTACGCAATAATAAAGTACATGTTCCTCCGAAATCATAAAAATTTTGACAGCCACGCTTGCACTCTGATCGTATACCGAGAGCTCGCGCGAGTGCGCTTCGTGCTGGTATTCTCATGGAGGAAGCTTTTTTCGTTTATGTTCGCGAAAGCGCGCTCTGTACGAGAATGAGGAAGCGGAACGAGAGGGACCAACCATCCGAACCCGCGCGCGCGCCCGTAATGCATGAGAATTTTCCACTTTCGCGATTTCATCCTTTCAACGCCAATCGCTCAATTGATTAAAAAAAAAAATCATTCAACTATAATTGTGTGAACAGAATGCACGTTAATAATTCTCATATATTTTCAACCGAATTTTTTTCAAAGATTTAATTCTAGACCACAGTGTCACAGCGCAGCAGTCATACTGTTCCATCCTAGCGCAAGTAAATATACGAATGTCTCTCGGTAAATTAAAGCTAACGAGAGAATATCTCTTTCTCTCTTTGCTCGTCGAGCATTTATCTGATTTCTATCGTCTACTCTGGTACCCGGAGCGAGAGAAGCAGCTTCCGCCGAGTAATTATCGCGCACGCTCACGAGTGCGCGGTCCTCTGTAAAATACCAAGCCAGATCTAGCTCTCAGCTTGGAAGATGCGCGGCTCTCTCCGCACGAGAGAGCCGCGTGTACTACAGCACGAGTGTGTACAGAAGAGATAACGCGCGTGTGCATAAGCACTTTGATAGTCTTTTTGTCAATTCGAGACCGAAAGGACTCTTCTCGATCTCGTTTCGTCGCGTATAATTGTAATTAAAAGAAGAAGAAAATAACAGAAAGTAACAAATCCAAACAAACAAAAATCAATTCTCGAGGACGTTAAAATTAATAACGCGATAATGTCGGTTGCGCTATCTACCCTCCTCGCATGACTACTTTTAAATGGTATACCTCGTAACGACCCTCCACCCTCTCTCCCCCACGGCCAACATCCTCCCCTCCTCGAAGAACATCCACCGTCAACGTTTGTAACTTGTTTAATTGCGAGTTGTAAGTTTTAAGATAAATGTTCGAGATTACGAACGAGAAAACTTGGTCCCATAATTTCTTGGTTTATTCCTTTCGCTCTGTTAGGTGGTTGTATACGTGTATTGTAAGCTTCAGACTCTGACTCATGTCGCGCCCGTTCGCCAACGCGGATTTACGCATATTGAGAAGGAACATTACTTTTTTATGTTGCCTCCAAAAGCTCCAAAACTCTATCAACTAGGTAAATTATAGAGTTCGCAAAACTTGTCATTTTATACGGCAAAGACAATTTTGTTTCGTAATCTCAGAGAATTTTGATTCGTAATCTCTTCACAATAACATTTCACCTGCTTAGAATTTGCTGCGAGTTACAAAATAAAAATAACAAATTATAAGTTTATTTTCTTCTCAGATGTATTCGAGCGAGGAATTTTCAAATTTACGAATCCGTGTATGATCGCTATTAGAGAAACCGTACGAAAGCCCTGTACTACAAATTATTAAATCTCAACTCACCAATTTGGAGCAGACGGGATCAGTGAACTAGACCATGGATCAACATTACTTCCGATAAAACTTCGGGACGATAAATAAATTATTACGACGAAATGGATTCCGGCAAACGAATATCATAGATGTCTTAAAATTTTTCAACTTTTCTTTTGTGTTTAAGACGTTTTTGCCTCAATTTCAAATTGTGTAATTTGTTTTTATGAGCAACTCGAAGAACCGAATGACATATTATGTAAATTAAAATCACGCTTGTTTTTTTGTTTCTTTGCACAACACCAAAATTCACCGTTCGATTAAAAGAAAATATATTGGAAATTAAATAAAAACGTGGGTTAACGTAAATAAAAACGTGTATTTCTATGCGGTTATTAAAAGAGCCAGGAGCGAAGAGTCGCGATGATCGGTCGACGCTCACCGGCCGACTGACTGACGCGTTCGCTCTATGCGTGTAATACCCCCGTCGAATTTGTAGTACCGACCGAACGAAACGAAGCAAACGTTTGAGCGACGAGGAAGAGAGAGAAAGAGAGAAAGTAAGGAAAGAGAGGACGAGAGAGAGAGAGAGAGAGAGAGAGAGAGAGAGAAAGAGAGAGAAAGGAGAGTAGTGGTAAGAGGCGAAAGAGGCACGAGTAGAAAGAGCCAGCATCGAGCAGCCACTCGATGTTGGGAGAGTATATATACAAATGCGACGCTCGCGCCACCCGGCAGCATATAAATCGACGAAAAATACAGACTTTAATGGAAACTCCAAAGGACGACAGTGCCTTCTGGTTTGGGGCTTTCAATATCCGCTATGCATGTATAAATATAAATAGATTCGTGTACTATAAGCGTGTTTGATTGTCCATAAGTCGAATTTTCTGTCGTCTCACGCTCTCAGTTAGATATTTTAAGAACAATTGGTCTGGCAAACTTTACGCGGGTGGATCGCTCAACGTGGAATTACCGATATACGTATATATAACTAAAATAAGTTACGTATAGCTTGGGTTAAGTGGATTTCGATCGATATTCCTGCGCAGAACATGCTCAACTCTTTTCTCTTTGCAATAATGGGAACGACTCGTTCTTATCGTCGTTCGTTCGCCCTTCTCTTTCCCTGTCTATTTATGTTATCGGAGATTTGAAATATCTCAAATAAAAGACAAGAATCGCTCGTCGCTCGTGATCTAATACCGTTTGAATTTCAGCGCTAGAAAAAGACTCTTTTATTGATCAAACAAAATAAACTAATATTCAACCAACCCTTTTTCGAAATACGCCAGAGCTATTGAACCCAACCGCCTCTATGCTATCTTATCCATTCTCTCGCGAACGTTACCGGTAAGATATCTCTGCGATGCAGAGAGATAACAACACAGGGATATATAACGATTTAAATAGTTGTTTGAGCTCCACATTTTTACGTTTACGCACTTTGCGCACCAAAACTCACGATGCACATTAGAAAGGTTTCACATAACTTCGTTTGAAGTTCGCTATCGTTATAACACAGTATTGTGGAAAGTTTACGCGAGGACTTTCGCGATAGAGAGCAAAAGAATTATCCCTCATTTTTCCTAACGCATAGTTATTCGCGTAGTTTAAAGTGCTAATAATGTACGAGCGCTACTGTAATTTTCTCGCCGAGTGTGTCGCGCGTGTCCCGCGCTGAATCGTTTGAGAATTTCGTCATGGGCACGAGACAAGAAGAGAACTAAACTCGTCACGGATTATTATGCCCTCGTAATTCTCTGTAACGACGGGGAGAAAGGTTTACTCCGGTGTGGACGCTGAGCGCGCGCGATGATGACACGATACGCGAGTTGAGGTGTTGTCCTAGTCGCGACACCACCGAGTGAATTCACTCGCCGCAACCTCATACCTGCAAATTACGCGAGACAAGAGCTAATGTCGAATCTTTAAACATCAAAGAGAAAATAAAACATCGAGAATTATCCGCATATATCGAGAGATAGGTTGAACGAAACAGGAAGCTAAAGGTTTTCCGGACGGCGAGTTTATTCAACGTAAGCGAATACAAACGCTCGTCAACGACCCCTTTTCATCAATTTTACGTTGCGAACTATATATAGTACAAAATCCGTAACGTCTACGGATTGATAACGAGTGTATATAGAGGGGAACGCTAATGAGCGACTGATTGCTCGAACTCCCTCTGTTCAGCATCTTTTTTCTTTATTCATATATTTATATAACAAAATAGCTTATTTTTTTTTTTTGCGTCATCTTCGAACAAAGAATCTCCCCGATCGTTCGGCAATTGCTCGATTAAATCAGGAAAAATTGTTGAATCCGCGAGAAGTTTCGCAGGAAAACATTGCCACAAATGAAAGAATGAATGGAGAATTATTCATTTTTTTCTGAATCAAGCGTTAGAATCGGAAAGAGTTCTCGTCCTCGATGGTGATAAATTCCATCCGGTCCTCGTCATTGCTCCGCACACTCGCGAGAGGAACTCGGGGGACGGAGCGGGGTTCGTTTCTGTGTGGCGAGCGTGTCTGTTGTCCAAAAATTTGCGGGAGATGCGAGACGCGATGCGAGTATAGACGAAATTTTGCGTTTGCGAGCGCGCGAGCGCGACTTTGCATTCTAGCTCGCGAGAAACGACGATGAATATAACCGTCTATTTATAGAGGGACGGAGATGTGGCCGCTGTTGAACGCGAGCGAGAGCCTCGACGGTGGACGATAGCTTTTTGCACAACAGTTCGGACCACCAAAACCTCGCGGAACAAACAAGGACGCCCTTCTCAATGGATTTTATTTCTTTTTTTCTACTTTTTGATAAAATTTTTGCTTGATACGGTAGAAGATTAAATTATTGCAGGGGTTTCTTGCTTGAATCAACGAATAGATCCTGGAAACGGAAAGTTGTGTCAAACTCACAAATGGTCTCCGGATAGCGATCTAATCTTCATACCCTCTATTATAAAGCTAGAACAATTATGAATTTAAAAAATAAAAATCGCGTGAGGATTTCTGACGGACCTGGATTTTGCTTTGGTCTCAATTTTATAGGAAATCTTGGGAAATTTTATCTGCTATGACTCGATCTATTTGATCACCAAAAAGTAAAATAAGATGTAAAAGTATAATCCAGCGAATAGTAATTCGCTAGAAATCATAAGGAAATAGAATCGAATGATTTTTCTTCACATTAGATATAGAAAATAATATCTGTCACATTTAGAGCAAATGAAATGCGTTTCAAGCTCCGAACATCAACATATAAACAAAGTTTCTTTGCTTGTAGAAGTTGCTTACTTCGTACTCTCTTGACGATGGTCAGCGAAAACGCGGAACTAGTCGCACGCACATCTTCCAGCGTAGATGAACTCTCCGACAAAAACTGGCCGTTCCACCCGTCAAGAGGGTACACATACTCGTAGAAACGTCGTTATACCTGTACAGTCACGCACGCTGGATTGCGAGTAAGAGGACGCGCTTCTGATGATGCTTTTTTTGATGACTATTACCG